>JAXQJV010000287.1:0-24636 GCA_037042255.1 Penicillium sp. PG106-07D | reverse complement strand
AAACACTATAGATCCTTATCGCCATTTCAATGTTCTCCACAACCCCGCATGTCACATGCGCGCCTCCGTTACGCGTAAGACATTGATTGATAATCCGTGAATTTAAGTTAAGTGTCCGACCGGTTCTAAAGGTGCTATATTACAGGGAATACCCGAATGCGCACAGCTACTTCACCAGTACAGCTGATAGTCGAAGAGTTCGTCACCTTCACTATTATTTTGCCATCAACTACAATATAATACAACGCAACGCCGTATGCTTGAAATTGGATTGTCGTCTGTAACAGCGAAATATTTTTGGAATACTAGGGATATCCGTCGCCCATAGTGATTTCGTGGGCACTCTCAACACCGAACGCAGACACTCTTCAAGATTGAGAGCTAGTGACATAGAGTCTCCTTTGGGTTCATGAGTGCCTTGTCTGCGAGAGGCTCGAAGGGCTCTACGAGCAAATCAATGAAGGAAAACCAGCCACACTGTTGACCATGTGTCCCAGGTAGTGTTGTCTCCTCCGGAATCGCCTTCTTGTTCGACAAGGACTATGGCATCAGGTTTCCATCCTTCACAAAAGAGCTTTCGCACTATTGCCAGTCTGCCAAACAGTGATCCCGAAAGAAGCACATTATGCCTTCTGAAATGAGAAGTTTTCGCCATCAACTTTCTTAGCACCTCAGGCTTCAAACATTCCTCAAGCCCAAGCGACGTCATCCAGAGATAATAGAGAATTCAGTCTTTTTCTTCATACGTGCGCTCCAAAAAAATTCTCTTAGTGAGAATGAGCTTCTGTTTCAGCTTGAGCTCCCCACCTGCGGACATATCTTTGATATCAAGAATGTCGCCAAATCCTTCTAAATACCGTAAGGGGATCATGTAGGCTTTCCTGTCGATATCGCCCATCCACACGTGCGGATAATTGAAGTGGCACTCCAGCAGGGAGAGTCCTATATGCCATGACCAAGTCTCATGAGATCTGGGAGGAGCAAATATGGATTCAGCGAGAAGCAGCCGAATGATGCTGTCATTCACGTCAAATCCGGCTGTCCGAAACTTGATTTCCTGTAGCCTATTGCAGAGGATATAGTCGCGGGCTGTAAGATGGAAGAACTTTACCCAGGATGAGAAAATGGTTCGGCGGGAAGTTGTGATTTGGGGCTATATCCAGGAGACCCTGCGCTATCAAGCAGAAGCTTTACGCTTTCGATGCGCTTTGACGTTTCCATATGGTCACATGCCGGCCTGATTAAACGGAAAGCCAGGGCCGTTCAAGTCCTCCAGCCAAGAGTATGTGATCGCGTTTGTAATGGGCGCGTCCTGGATAGCAATTAAGATCAATCTGTCGGACATTTGCTAATATTCCAACCCAATTGAACCAAGTATTTGCTCAAACAGTTCATCCAGGCCCTTTGGTACCGTCGTGAGTTTTCTCTTGAGAAGGGTCAGGGTATTGCAATATCCGACGCCCTTAAGAAGGACGCGAATAACCAGGTAGGCCAAAGGAAGACACCTTCCGAAATCTCTACTATCTTCTCAATCAATCCTTGGTAGAAGTTGCTGACTCGACTGAAATTTGGATCTTTCTGGGGTATGGCCATGCAGTATTGTCGAATATCAGAAGAAGTCAAATTATGGATCTCAATTTGATGCGTCGAGAACGACTGTAGGAACTCGACGTGCGGTGAACTGCTGACGAAAAGCTTGAAGATGCCGGACTGTGTCCAGAACTTGAAAGAAGTTGCCAGATGCCAGTGGTCCACCGATTCGCCATCGTATTCGTCCAAGCCATCGATAAAGAAACAGATCCTATGCCTTGAGGAGAAGTGGGCTTTTATAAGAAGGTCAAACGCGGCCTTGGTTTCTGGTAAGCGAAACGACGAAGGCAAGGAGGATGTGAGCAGATTTGGTCCAGATTCCAAACGAGCCCATTGCCTGGGAAAACTCACTGCCAAGAGATCTGGACGTTGCTTGCAAGTTTCGAACAAGAGACAGCGTTATAATCCCTCGAGAGATCTTTTCATTTTGTCTCCCGAGTCCCAGCAGTAGACTGGTGCACAAATCAGTACTTATCGCCTGCTCAATGTCTCAGCTGGTCCTGGACCTGGACACTATTTCCCAGGAACTTCATTAATGTTGACTTGCCCGAGCCAGCTTTCCCAATGTGAAATATACCTTGACCAGGGATTAGCCAAGCAAGGAAAGCCTCGCGAGTTTCTTCTTTCAGAGTCTCTTCGGTGGGTTTATCTTTAGAGCTCGTTGTTTCGAAATACTTAATGTTGAGGATATTAGTAAGGAAAGCCTGAAGAGTTTCTTCTTTTAGGGACTCTACGGTGGGTTTGTCTTTAGAGCTCGCTGTTTCGAAAGGCTGAATGTTAAGGATATCAGCTAAAGGCCGAATTTGAAACTTGTTCACAAGTGCATAGATCTCTAGACATTGCTTACTGACTGAAAATTATCATCGTTATCATTTTCGCCATCTCTTATGGATTTGCGATCTCCCATATATTGGCCATCCCCTATATTTTGTTTCTCCACCATCCATGAGAACGTCCCGCTTTCTGCATCGTTGATGCTGTCCTCCCGGTCGTACATAGACGGGTAAGACAGACACTGAAGGATAATGTTCTCCCGTGAAATGAGACTTGTCAGGATCTGAAGCTTGACCAAGGACTTGCTCAACTGTGCAAGGCTCTCTGCATTTGTATCGCGATACTTACTTGCAGCGTTATTGATCTGAGCAGGTTGTAGTTGGAGCGATTGCATCGCGTTCGTGATTTTATTGTGGAGAGCAGCACATTGCTTGGTGGATTCAGGGCGGGATGGGACTGGAAGGATTACGTGGTGACGGTGGTATTGCTATCAGCTATCATTGAGTAGGTGCTGGCGCTCACAGCTTTTCCGCACAAGCCAGATTAACCATAATGATTCTCTTCCCTCTTGCATCATGCTGCTCTACCCAAGTATGGCTGTTGTATGTTTTTGTTCTTGCAACTTGCTTGCTTTATGTACAACACCTCAGATGAGCCCCTTCAAATGTGCATGACCATCATCTTCCCACGTAGCACTATCGAGAAAATCTCTGCCACCGTTCCAGTAGTCTCGCGCATCTCCCCTCTCTGGGTAGACTTCGTAGAGCTTGCGTATCCAATCGCGGTCGCTGGGCGTGTTTTTGTTGGAGAGATTATCCATGAGGTCCCAGATTCTTTGGATCAATCGGACCCATTCCATCTTGTCCTCCAGTCTCTGCTCCTTGAATGGCTCCAAAAGCTGAACAAGTTGATCCATTCCTGCAAGACCTACTTCCGGGAAGCTAACGTCACGTGGTGTGCTCTTCCACAAGGAGGTGACTGACTCCGGAATTGTTTCATCGTCAAGTTGTGGAGCCACTTCCAATGTAAGACGGAGCAAAGGCAAGAGTGCTTCCAATTTTATTCGCTCATCTTTGACATACTGGTAGGCCCCAGGAGTATCGTGACCAGCCAGATAGTTCAAAAGGAGATTACGCAAGAATGAGGCAGACCTTTCAGCTATACGCGTGAGCTGAGTTTGTTGCTTGTCGTACTCGTCGATGGTGTCCAAGTCGGCGAGTCGACGACAGAGGTGTCGGAGATTGGAGGCAAGGAGAACATTACCGTCATTCTCGGCCGTATCAAGGGCCCGAAGAGCCGCGGCTGAAGCTTTTTCTATGTTGCCGTTGCGGAGGTGGGCGAAAACTGGAGTGACCTCGTGTGTATACCAGGGTGGTATGGACATCTCAAATTCGAGGTCACCCGCCATGAAGGAATAGACATCTTTCATCCAGGCTGAAGAAGGCGAATCTTCATGACCTTGCTCCGGGGGTAATATAGAGCCCACCAAACTGTGAAGAGCCAAAGGAAGCATTGCTGCATGGTCTGGGACACGCTCAGGATCCTGAGTGTTGTCATCTCGGTACATTTGCAACCCTCCCTGAGGATCATATTCGCCCCGTGGGATGCAATTCATGACTACATCCGCAATCTTGAATCTCATGTCCCAAGATGCGTTGCACTGTTGTTTCAGAGCAGTGATTCTCTCCCAAATATGGCCAAGCTTAACCTGGTCCCAATCCGATGACCTCATAGCAATTTTGGCCTCGCTCATCCAATGTGATATCTCTATCAGGATAAACTCATCCTCATTGATATCATCGCACTCTATACCGGCATCTCTTATAGCCCCCACACGGGCCAAAAGAAGTCGACGGATACGCAAAGGCGTGGCTAGCTTGTTATCCAATCGATATCTCTGCAGTATGAAAATGACACTCATCAAAAGATGCATGAGTGGGAGAATAGTGATGGCGCCCGGAAGTGGATCGAGGTGTGATTGAGGGATTACGGACTCTATGCTTGCCACATATTCCAAAGCATAATGTGTCAAAAACAATGGGCAGAAATCTGGCGTGGCAAAGCTGATCGGACTCAGTACCATGAAGTGTAGCCATGCAAACTCGAGATTGGTTTCTGGGGGGACGAAAGCCAGGGTGGATTGCAGTTGAGCAACATCATGTCTCATTTTTCCAACAGCCGTTATCAAATTCCATTTCTCTCTTTCAACGAAAGCAAAAGATGGTGATTGGATCGCCCGTAAGTGATTTGCTCTCCCCGATATGATCTCGGCTTCATCGGGGTTGAGATTTGCCATATCAAGCGCTCTTCTTCCCATGCAGGCATAGATGTTGAAGAGAACCGTATGGTATGGTAACACGAGCAAGATCCGACGTAGCCAGAGGGTAGCAGCTGGGTGTATTTGGTACCCCTTCATTCCATCGACTAGGGTTTCCGTACGTCTCGTTAAGTTGGCGGCCATGAGCAACCGCAAGACATTTTGGAAGGAATCAATGGTAATCTTCCCTGCCGAAGGGAGAGAGTTGGAACTGATTTGAGCCTCCTTCGTGATTGGCTTTTCCCTCATGACTGACCAGAGCTCAAACGGCAGAAATGAGCTATTTAACGGGGATTTTGGAATGTTATCCAGGACATATTGAATGATAGGATTTCTCAAAAACGTATTGTCCCCTTCAAAGATGTCCATGATTTGGTTTGGATGCGGTATGACATCGATCCACAAACCAATTGAAAGGAAAGCCCAGAGGTCTTCAAATCGCTTGGTTTTGCCCAGATGGTCCAGAATTGCGAGAAGGAGAGTGTGGATGCGTCCGAGACCGTTGTCGTCGCCTAGGTCCAAAGATTGAATTTCAGTAGCTCGTTTCTTTATCAGATCGCTTGGTACATAATTCGAATATTCGTCGAATGTGCCATCCCATAAGAGGATGGCATCCAGACCGTGAAATTTGCCACGAATTGATTTTGACTGACTCTTCAAGGCAACACGATTGTATTGCAACAGTTCAAACACGCAATGAAGATGTGTGTCCGTTGACTGTGTTAGACCGTCTGGGCGCTGAGATGGTGTATTCGGAGGGTACATGAGTTGCAAAACCTCCTCATTTGTCATGCGGGTGCTAAGCTCAAACAAAAAATCGCTCGCCTCACTTGCGAGAAATGGCAACGGCGCAGACGATGTCACTACCAATTTGAAGCCGGTAGCGGACAGAAGTTTGGCCACGTGAAAGAACTCGGTCCAGCTTTTGGTAGTGTCATCGCAACAGTTGTTGGACAAGTAAGGATAGACTTCGTCGAATCCGTCCAGTAGGACGATCACGTCCTGGCCTTTTGAGCTTTCCATTGCCTGAACGAGTAGTCTCATCGGATCCGCACTCGAAGAAATCGACGTCCCGTTTTCGTCAACAGATTGACATATGCGTTTAGCGACAGCTAGACAACCCAAGGTCCCGTCATGTTCTCGCCTGGATTCTGCAAGCGATACATTAACGTAAGCAATGCGGGAGAACAGCTTTATCTCCTTCCACCACCAAGCCAAGTGTTCCATCAAGACGGATTTGCCATTGCCAATATCGCTGACGACATTCAAAAATGACTTATCCTCTCTCATCAAAAAGGTTAATCGGCGGATTTCATTTTCTCTGCCAATCATCTCGGGCATGGAGGGCAATCTTGGAAATGAGCCGACCGCGGTGCTGTCCACCGATGTGGATTTTCCCAAACAGAAGTCTTGTCCACCAACTGTGTACATTGCAGGGACTAGCCAGTCTTGTACCTCAACTATTTCTCCAAATCGAGCAGGACGAGAGGCAATTGCGTGCATAGCGCGACGAGCGGCATGTCCAGACTCGATGAAAGTTTTCCCATTCTGGCAAAGTGCCGTATAAAATGAGGAAGTTAACGTCTTGGCAGCAGCAGCTTTCAATTCATATCTCATCGCGAAAACGCCAGCAATTCCGTGATTCAGAAATTCGAGGGCAAGGTGACTGAACGTCGAGGCGGTTTGTGCAGTACGGCAAGCACATAGCACAGCCCATGGGACATCATTTCTCTGTAGGACCCTGGCAACTGTGGAAGCGGCGTAGCTTTTGCGATGCTTTGAAACAGGGTCAAAGAATTCTAGAACCGATCTGGAGTGTTGCGACAGGGTCAGTTCATGGAGATTGCATGAGTGCCCGGGAAAGAGTGGCTCATGAAAGGTCTTTCCAGGGGTCTTTTCTAAAATGTGTTGATGTTCTCTTACCCTTTCTCGCGGTCAACCCTTCCATGAAGATCAAAATGAACCAAGTCGACCTTCTCAGATGGTGTTGTTCCATCCAATGTTCTCTCGAATTCCTCAAATGTCCCGGAATGTACAAAGATCAGTTCGACTTTGGAATTGCCTGCCAAAGTTTGAACGAGAGGAAGGCTTGTTAGTCTAGGCGTGACATCTGCCTTTTTTTGCGATCTTGCAGAGACAACCAAAAGTCGTAGGACGCGATCGATCAAAAGCGTCGGGGGTGGGCAAAGACCGGTTGATGAGGTATGGCCGTATAGCGTCCTGTGAATTATAATGGGACAGGGAATTGTTTCAAGATTCTCAAGCAACTCCCAGTGAATCTTGTCGATACTGTCTCTGTCATTGGACAAGATAATGTTCAAGGTAATCGTTCGAGGACAGTCCGAGTCCGCCGATGATCCGACGGAGGCGATGCCCAGTTGCTGCCACAGCGACTTTGCATAGCGACGGAGCTCTGTAGCCGCTGCACGAGCGCGGTATTTGGAAAAAGGGGAGTTCACATAATCCTCAATGTACCATTTGACCAGTTTTTCCTCCGCCTCCAATTTGAAGGGGTCCTGTAGGATAATCGTCTTGTCCTGGCCATCGCCGCTGATGATCACCCTCCAAGACCGAGGAGACAGAGCCTCTGTCTGGCGACAAAAAACATACATGATCCTGTGATCAACACTAAGGAAAATTCAGGCGGGTATTCAACGCCGAAGCTGCAGGGTAATAGCCTCTTTGTCTTATACTGATTGCCTGCTCCCTCCCGTGACCAAGGCTGACAGAATGGCCGGGTGGGGGCTAGCCAGTGCGCCACAGTTGAGCGACATTGTATTTATGATCCTCGACTTTTCCAGATCAGATGGTTGGTCCCCAACGATACCACGTTGTGATGCAGAGGTTGTGGCGAAGTTGATAGGGCGTTCCGGGGCTGAATTCGCAAAGCCGTAGAGCGTAGTTGCCTGATAATCGCAAGCAAAGTTGCTGACACTTGTATGCATACCTGACCAGGATGCGAGGTTGAACTTGTAAGGCTTGTAAAGTAAATAAAGTAACCAAGCAATAATAAGCGAGAGCTGGTCAGTCTCGCCCTCCTTCGACCAATCGCTGTTGCTGGGGCGCATGTTTGCTTTTTGCACCCCGTCCCTGCCATCTTACGTGGGTGCAACCAAGCCCCCGCTGTTTTCAGACTCACGATGTGATATTGGCATCCATAAAAACTTAAAGAGGCGTGCTCTAGTGGAAAGAGACTCGAAATTTGCTTGTCAGTCATCACAAAGAATGCACAACGCAGCTCCGGGATGTCTGTCCCAAGTTTCCATTATCTGGAGCCCCTCAACCAGCTCCCAGGCTCGGAAATCAACACTCTACTCGGCCGATTCGTTCTCGACCGGTGGAATCCAGGTGTCCAGGGCTTTGAACCGGAGGACCCATCCAAAGTTATCACTGAAGAATACATCGGCGAGGATCTTCACTTCGAAAATGCGGAAATGCGCATCGCCTCAATTTCTCAAAAATCAGCCCATGCTGGGACGAGCCGAGCAGTGATGCTTGGCGGCTCTCATAACGCTGAAGGTGATGTGGTGCTACGTAGCGCAAGGGTAACAAAGAGAGCGATCAGAGATGCTCGAATAGCCTTTGCGGCCCTCTTGAACGACCCCCAAATTTCAGTGGGCGTCAAGGAAATGATGCGAGGGTCCCGGAGACACACCGTGTGGATGGTTACGGGCATACTCTATGCCACTAATGCGCACATTGGGGCCGTTACCTCAATGTCGAACCTGTCGGATGTGAAGGCAACACTGCCGCTCCCGAGCCTCGATTCTGCAGGGCTTGTTCTGGGAACAGTCAGCGTCGGTCAAGGGACTTTATCATCTTCGCATCGTGATGTATCTCATGTCAACCTGGAGGCCGATATGTCAGGCACCCGCGTATTTGCTGTGCAGTACTGGCGCTGCGAGCTTCGACCCATGGACCGCTTATTTGACCGGTGGAGGGATCAAATGGTGCTGCGAGGAAAAGGAGTTCAGAGGGTCAGTACAGGACATCGGGGCCTTGGAAATTCTGAGGATGAGGATGAATTGAGTGACGATGACGACTGGGACACACGATCACTAGTAATTTCCCGTGAGGAAAGTCTAGACGCGGCCATTGGCATTGGAGGCGATTGAGAGGGCCCCTGGTGGTTGTCTTAGAAGTGATAAAAATAGCCCCACAGAGACAAAAAGACACAGCAATGGAATTCGCAAAGCATTTCTGTTGTTTCTTTGCCGTCTGAAAAGATAGAGTAACTCAAGCTGTTTTTGTCAAACCTAGTGAGGTCGAAGTGGACGATGGACCCAAGATCCCATAGCATGGACTTACCTTGCTAACTCAATGCATGACGAATAACATGAGATTTGTAGAACCAGGGACGACCAACCAAAGGATGTAAGCTACAGCGGGGGGTAACAACTATAGAATAATGCATACGGTATTATCTATCTCTCGTTTCTGGATGGTTTACCTTGTCTATGATAGGGTGGTCATTGTACGGAAACCACCAGGCTCCAAAAATTGGTAATAGGTTTTCAATTCCTGAAATTCTACAGCGATGTTCTTGCTCTGGACTCGCTCAATTTATTCACCATGAACTAAGAATGTGCGACTAATTCAAGAACACTCAAAGGAGATGCAGCCACTAGATCGAGCGCGCCTTTTCCAATTAGCCACGCATTTTTGAGCCGACACGGACTATCTATAATAGTTATTCCAAAGTCTATCAAACAGCATTGGACTTCACCTGTCAAGCGGTTGAGCAAACCGTGCCTATTATAGAGTTGGTGTTTTGGCCGCTATGTGCACAAGAGATCAGGGCTTTTTTGTTGCGAATGCCGAGGTATTTCGACCATCATTGACCTGTAAAGGAAAGGAGATTTACAATGGGGGATTCGGTGCACTAAGGTTACCGAAAAGGCCTTTTGATATCAAGCTCACTCTCAATACAAGAGAACCACCACTCCAAAACTACGTGCTATACAAGGCAATGAGGCAAGCAATAATGTTGGCCCCTTCTTGCTGGAACACCGCATCCCAGAAGCCCAAAAAAAGCGTCTACATTTGCAGTGGTGATCGATATTTGTTACCCCGCATGAGCCACTCAAGCCCTGTCTGTGCGTAAGGCCGAACGAATTACGACGAGCAGTTCGTGCAACAATGCGACAAGTGACCGGAATATCACAGGCAATTGACTTTCTGCACTGAATACCGAGGATATAAAGCTGTGAATCTAACATGGACCTCTCAAAGCACCGACAACCCTACCTCACTGCGGAATAGAGTTCCTCAGTGAGCGTGTGCCTTGAAAATGGCCTGCCTTTTCACCTTCTACCCACCCCCGCTTCCCCGCAATATATTGCAGATCGCGAGTTTACTATGGGGAACGGGCACCGTACCAGCGATCCGCTCTCCACCTGCCCGATTTGGAAATGTCCAGGTGCGCCTCAACGGCCCTCGGCGATATGACGAGCATTACTACCCAGCAACACTCCTATCTTGCACTGCTGCTTCTGCTTCCGCTGCTGCCATTTCACATGAACTAGGAGGTAGTGATAGATCTGAACACCTTTTAAAATGGAGGTCCCTCCCGATCTTCACTTTTTCCAGGTTTCCCCTCACACACTAGCCATCCGAGAAATATGCCGCAGACGAAGAAAGATTATGTGATAGGAGCTCACCGTGGGCCGTTGTTCTCAAGGGCAGAGGAGGATCAAGGCCTCACTAAATCCGAGTCTGCTGGTGGTCTCTCTTTAACCAAAACGCCAACTCGTGGAGAAAAGTGGCGACGTCACTGGCGTCGATTCTGGCTTGTCTATCTTGTCGGAAATGTGATCTTTCTTGCAATTCTTCTTCCTATATTGTAAGGCTCACCCAACTCCTGCTCTATCTTGAAACTCTTGTCTGATCCCTTCCTAGCTTCCTAGTTGTCATTCCTGCCGTGGCACAGCTAGTGGTCAACAAGTCAGACTTGTGGCTCATCAATGCGACAGTGGCAAAACCCAAACCGGACTCGATGATTATGACAATGCAAGCCAACGTGGACTTGAAGCTTGCTATTCCCGTTCGTATCGAGCCTGTGACACTCTACCTCTTCGAGAGGGAATATGGGCACGACCATCCATACGCCGCAGTTGACATTCCAGGTTCCACGATCAAAGGCAATTACACACTTGGCGTCTCTGACCAGTTCACACCAATACAGAATGAGACAGTCTGGGAAAAGTTCGTCCAGCAAGTTCTGTTCCAGGAGAAAACAGCTCTGTCCATGTATGGTAAAATGACTGCTTATTTGGGGGTGCTCAAGTCCCATGTCACAATGGACAAGGACATTATCGCACCAGGTAAGTTTAATTTCTTCCTGGTTCTAATTCGGACAAGCCCTCGGGGGCCGATATTACTCCTTTGGTTTGGACTCTTCACTGACGGCTTTCAGCCTTGAACAAATTTGCAGGTTTCGCCATGACTGACTCCACACTACTCCTTCCCGCACGATCAGACGGCACAAATCTCATCGGAAACATCTCGCTTCCCAACCCTACCGTCCTCCATTTCGAAGTCGGTACTTTGAATTTGGATATCAAGAGTGGTGATATTCTCATCGGAAACGTCACCATCAACGGTGTGACCCTTGTACCTGGTGACAATATTTATCCACTCACCGGGATCATCGACCTGAAGACTATACTCAAGAATCTGGGGGGTGTCCTCAAAGCAGAAGCTTCGGCACTGAAGAACGGAAATCTTAGCCTTCAAGCAACCACCACGTCGGTCGTCTGGAATGGTACATTAGTGCCATATTACACGAATGTCCTGCGCCAGCTCACTCTCACGGCAGACATTGGCCTGGCAGATACCTTGAAGAATACACTGAAAAACTTCCTCCATGGGAAGAATCTCACTGGCATACTGTCGGGTATCACGGGAGATACCAGTACCAATGGCTCTGCCCTTAGCCGTCGCTCGGAGATTGATGGCAAAGCCAGATTTCACTTGGCGCAATTGCTTAAACAGGATCAAGATGTGCAAGATGCCTTCCAAGATGTGAGCCCAGAGAGCCGAGACAGTATGCTTGATGCTCTGGTCGCGATGTATTAATGCTTAGTTGCTCTTAATGACCATCAATGAAACGATACCTCTATTCATGTTCGCATCAAATGACCTGACGCAATATAGAAAGACAAGGCCGTTAAACGATTGAGGGGAATATCTAGTCATTCAATCGGAAGTGTCGATCTCATCTAGCTCCTTGTAGATGGCATTTTTCAAGTCCTCCTCAGCCCAGCACATATCCACCGCATTTCTCGCCAACTGTACCATCTCCGCTTTACTAAACTCGCAATATGTATAGACCTTCTGCATATTCCCATCAATCCAAACGTCATGCATCAAGGTCGGATCATCACTGTTGATGCAAATCTTGACTCCCCGATCGCGCAGTCTTCGAATTTTTGGAAAAAGTACGTCTGTTGCTGTTCTTCGGTGATATGCATGCGGACACAAGGTCAAGCCAATTTTCCGATCCACCAGACCTTGCCATAACTCCTCTTTATCCTCGGCGTCAAGGCCATGATCAATGCGCTCCGTCCCCTTGCCATCGCATACTTGAAAGATGGCCTCATGAATATGCTCATGTGTGTCCTTTTGCCCAAAATCACAATGCATAGTGACATGCAAACCATCCTTTCTTGCAAGGGCGAATCCTTCTTCAAACAGCATCGGTGGCCTCTCATACGCATTGCTAGCGAGTCCAACGGCATGGAAAAGCCCCTTTCCATCCTCGACAGTCCCAGCAGCCCAGGACCTCGCCTCGACATACGCCGCCAACCCCTTGTCAACGGGCTCATCTCGGAGGAAACACATAATCCAGCGCGAGTGCACGCCAATTTGATTTGCCGCATCGCGTTGCGCGCGCAGGTAGCCATCTAGAACCGCGGTCGCGGGCACGCCTCGGCGTGTATGCGCTTGGATATCGAAAAAGGGCTCAGTGTAGCGCACATTCATCTCTGCGCAGCGATGGAGATACGCCATCGCGAGATCGTAAAAGTCATCCTCGGTGCGGAGTACTTCGCATCCGGCGAAGTAGGCCTCTAGAAATGTCGGGATCCCAGGTTGGCGGCCGTTCAGCTCGGGTCGATGGTTTAAGGTCACGGCGTAGGAAGCTTTCAGGTCATCGAACGTCGCATATGGTAAAGTGATGTTGTTGCGGTGTGCTAGCTCCCAGCGGAGAGCTGGTGTGAGTGTTCCTTCGATGTGTACATGGAGTTCGACTTTGGGCAAGGCCGCTATGAAGGGACTGATAGCTAAGCCGTTCATGATGAAGTTGATGGTCCAAATCAAGCAGGAGACAGAGACTACCCAGTGGTTTTCAAAATAACAAGGGCCTCGGATAGGCCCAAGAAAATACGTTCGAAGAATCTTCGAGCTTTCAGTGGAGCAAACAAAAAGAGGAGTTGTGATGCTCGGGTCGGCAATTTCCGACAATCCTCCAAGCAGGTCACCAACCGCGGAACATCTCCCTGTTGAGCAGCATCCACTCACTAAACTAAACTAAACTAAGCTAGTGACATGAAGTTGAGTTCACTTTATCATCAGAATCCAGCCCGATCATTCGCCCTTCAGGATTCAATATCAGAGAGGTGTGATAACGTGCGAGGAGATGCGGAATTCGGCCGAGCCAAAGGAAGTGCGGGGGACGATAAGACAGGGATGGCATCGTGAGAAGGTGACACGGAACAAACGGGCTTCCCTCCATTTTGATCTTTGCGATTTCAATCGTTGATCTGTCTGTTGAGCATCTACACTTAAGAGTGATCTTGCACTATGGAGAGACCCAGCAACATCGTCGACGAGTCCCCGGCAGAGGAGGCTGGGGGCAGTGACACGGCCATAGCGAGACGGGTGTTGCGCAAGATCGACATGCGACTCGTCCCATTGCTATTTTTCACATACATGCTCAACTTTATGGACAAGACCATTCTGTCGAGCGCCGCTGTATTTGGTCTAACAGAGGACACGGTAGGAGGCTCATACTCAAGGTGACACTCTCGTGTGCTGACTGAGTTGGTGCATCAGGGCCTGGTGGGACAGCAGTATAGCTGGGTCTCTTCCATCTTCTACTTTGGATATCTCGTGTGGGCATATCCGACTACCTTGCTAATTGCCCGTCTGCCCACAGCGAAATACTTAGCTGCCAACACGCTGTTCTGGGGCACTGTGGTAGCCCTCACTGCGGCATGTACCAACTTCGGCGGCCTCATGACCGTTCGCTTTCTCCTTGGAGTGGCAGAGGCAACTATCACTCCAGCATTCATGTTCATCACATCGACTTGGTACACGCGTGATGAGATTCCCACGAGGACGGGAATGTGGTTCGCTGGCAATGTAAGTGTTCCTCGGTCGCATGCTCGCATTGCGTGCTAATCCGCCGCCTTCAGAGTGTCGGCGGCATTGCTGCAAGCCTTATTGCGTATGGACTGGGACATGTCCGTGACTACGTCAGGCCATGGAAATGGATGTTCATCGTCCTCGGCATCCTAACTTTTCTGTGGGGATTCGCTATCTGGACGCTTCTCCCTAATTCTATCTCGAAAGCAAAGTTTCTCTCAGAAGAGGAGCGTCGCGTCGCAGCTCACCGAGCCGTCGTCGCCGGAACAGGTGCGACCGAGAAGACTGCTTGGAAATGGGATCAAGTCGTGGAATGTTTCATGGATCCAAAGACCTGGCTCATTTTTGGACTAGAAATTCTCACTCAAATCCCAAACGGAGGCACGCAAAACTTCGCCAACCTCGTGATCAAATCGTTCGGATTTACAAGTCTCCAGTCGACGTTGATTACTATTCCTTATTCTCTCATCACGGTCGCAGCGATCACCGGCTCTGGCTGGCTTGCTGGTCGTTTCCGCCAACTGAACTGTCTCTTGATCATCGCGGTCATTCTTCCATGTGTCATTGGCAGTGCGATCATCTACTCTCGTGCTCACGTGAAGCATGGAGTCCAACTATTCGGATACTTCCTGCTTTCCACCGGTCCGGCCGCAATGCCGCTCGCAATGTCTCTTGTGCAAGCGAACTATCGCGGTGTAACGAAGAAGATGACAATGACCGCGTTGCTCTTCCTAGCATATTGTGCAGGGAACATCTCGGGACCACAATTCTTTCTGAGCCGCGAAGCTCCGACATATGATACCGCGTTCCGGACGATTATGATCTGCTATTCCCTGGCTGCTCTTCTGGCCCTGTCTTTGCGTTTCTACTTGCAATGGATGAATGCTCGTCGTGTGCGAGTGGAGGGGTTCGTGGGCAGTGCTGGAAATGCAGGCGCGGTCGGTGGCGGTAAGGTCTTGGATATTGGCCAGAGTGCGAGAAATGTTGCGCAGATTGTGAACAGGGTTGCATTGGTACCAACTGACTATGAGGATATCACGGACTGGAAAACGCCGGGATTTAGATATCGATTGTGATCAAGTGTCTTGTGGCCTCAGTCAGTTTCTGGGCGCTTGAGCTAATCAGCTTGAATGACGTTTATTCTCCGTCTTACTCCTGTGCTTTTCTCGAATATGGACTAGCTTGGCCTGGTCGTAGATAGAAAGTATCTGGCAATCACTGAACTACCACCAGCATATGGCTAAGAAATACCAGTGTTGTTAGTTAGGAAGAAAGTTCATCGAGACACACTGATGAAGATTTATAGCCAGATTGAAAAGCCATTTTCTACGAAATTTTCTCCCATACATCTAGGCACATTACAAACCTCAAAGATTTTTGAAGGATCTTTTGCTAATATTGACAATTCAAAGCCGTCAACCGGGTCATCCCGCCGGTGAGGAACTAGATCGTTTCACCTGGCAAGACGGGGATTATTAAAAATTCAGGTGAATTCCCAGATCAGCCCAAATGCCATGTTGAAGCTCAATATTTGATTTGTCGATGTACCTGACCGCGGCCCTGTCAAAGTGGCTATTGCCCTTGTGATGACACGCCCTTCGCTGCTCTAGAAGTCTAGATATGTTCCTGGTAAGTTACCTTTTCGGTGCAAGCTTGGTCAGCATCCCCACCCACCAGGGGGTGGCTATGTTTGCTAATTTGGAGTGTTAACCGAACTACTCACCGTGGTTGAGACCCGCTACCTGACTCACGTTGCGCGTCCTGGGAAATTAGACTTGGCGCCGGGAAGTATATCATATCTTCCAGGGTCTGGAACGACGAGTTGTACCAGAAGCACAGACGGATTAATCTACAGCAGTCAGCATGACAGCTTTACCGATCTCAGAAGACAATCCTTTCCAGGTGTTGATTGCAGAGTCCAATGACGATCCTGTGAGTTGTTTCTGAAATCTAACCCCTGGATGGCATTTCTAGCTTGGTCAACGCTGACTTGGCTTTATTCGAGCACGAAGGTGCAATTGCAAGCGCGATATGAAAGTCACCGAACAAATCGAAATGCGCAACAGAAGGCAAAGATCTTGGCAGATGATTTCCCAGGTTGGTCTATAGATGAGATTCTGCGCCGGCTGGATGGCCCTGCAAAAGAAAAAGGATATTTGGATCCTCGCAACTGCCTTGTCATCTGGGCACGACCACCTCCTCATATCCGAGACTTGATCGCGTTCGTACAAAACGAGTTGAAAGATGTTGCTCCTTGTAAGTCAATCGTAGACACTCTTGCCAAATCTGTATCCCAGGCATATTGATTGACTCAATGCTCAAAGCTATTTGGGTGATGCCCCCTGGCAACCTCCATACAACTGTTCTTGAAGTGGCCCATTCTTTAACAGAGGGCCAGATTGACGAGCTTGTCCACACCTTGAAATCCTCGAAGAATGTCACTGGGGCAGACATCTCAAGATATCCACTCAGGCACAGATCCCGCCTCTTGAAGCCCATGGTGAGCTTTGACGCTTCGGCACTTGCTCTCAGCTTTGTCCCCGCGGCGGGCGAGGGCTCACCCGGAGGTTCTGGCGGTCATGATGACCATTACTCATACCATCACCTTCGCCGGGATATTTTCGACTTGGTTCGACAGACTGGTCTCCCCGTTGCTTCCCGCTACATCGTTCCGTCGGCGCATGTCACTATCGCCCGCTTCATCGATCATGAGGGATTTCTGGTCAAGAATGCGAGTGGTGGAGACGAAATTGATGCCTCTCGGGTCAAATCTTTGATTGATAGAGTTGACCGCATCAACGAAGTGCTGAAAAGGCGCTATTGGCCACTGGGCGACGGCAGCTACCCGGAGGAAGGTGAATGGGTTGTTGGGCAGGATCAAGAGCTTGTGATACGGAAGGGTCGCCTTTGGTACGGAGGGGGTCAAGATGTATAGAATCCCACAATCATAACCTTTTTTCTTCATTTTATGAGGCATCCCGTGGTGTCTCTGTGCAAATTATACTGTCTCATGTTTCAACATTGGTGAGTCATCAACCGGCGAAACTCTGTAATGAAATGCGTAAATTGGTGTAGTCTTGCGATCAAGCTGTTCTCCTGTATGGGCTGATTCCGTGAAGCTCCCCCACTCCCCCGCGTTTACGAGGATGTCCCCACTTTTACGAAGATGTTCGCCAGTTTGACAACATGAGGGTTGCTTAATGATTATTGATCAGCACCCAATGCAGTTGCCTAATGAATGATAAGCACCCAATGCAATTCAAGATCTCAGATGATAAATAGCAGGATACCTTCCTTGAGTAACTCATCTCATATATGCCATCAGCCATACTCAAGTGCAAAGCTATCAAAATGGAGGCACTTCAAAAGAGTACAGATCAGTATGCACATCATGGCATACCGTTGCAATGCGATATATACGATGCTGGCGATTACAAAAATGATGCGCCAGTTTTCTTATTCTTCCATTCTGGCGGCCTTGTCGGTGGAAATCGGGCCTGTATTCCACCTTGGCTTGTGCAGGTGAGAGAACTTTCTCGGCTTGGATGCAGTATAGGTATGAGGCACTGTCCTTACTGATCCCGTCAATATACTAGACTTGTCTCAATCAAAAGTGGACGTTGATCAGTGCAAGCTATCGACTTGTTCCTCCTATCGGGGGCAAAGAATTGCTTGAGGACGTCACTGCTGCCTATCAATATGCCAGGAAGTTCAACAATGCTGAAGGTAGACCAGTCATCGCTGGTGGTGCAAGCGCCGGTACGTATATACTTATAATGAACTCAACAATTCAAAATCCCTAGTCTCTAACAATATGGTTATAGGATTCTTCATGGCAACCTTGGCAGCTCATCATCTTCAACCTCCGCCACTGGCATTGCTCTCCATCACCGGAATCTCCACATTTCACCACCCCTTCTTCAATTCATCTGTTCAGCTCACACCAAGTCCGATTCCAAAAAGCGAAGTAAAACACTTCTTTAATGGACCAGTCACTGTTGGATCCGCACCGAATTATCGTCCCTCGACATTCTTCCCCGCGATGCTGCAGGCATCATCCTCCGCCAAATATCCGGATTTCGTTCACCCACAGCGGCCTATTGAGATATCTGCGGCCGAGGAAGAAATTGAGAAGCGCGACACCCTATATGACTACTTTCTTTACGAGAATGCGTTCGGGGCTATAGTGGGTGATGTTGATCCCGGCTTTGACTGGGCATTGGAAAGGGGTGAAAAATGGAAGGCCTGGCCTACAACCATTTTCATCCAGGGTGATGCTGATGTGGATGTTGACAAGGATGTGTGTGTCTCTGCTGCAGAAAAGCTGGGTGAGAAGGCCAGATTTTTTATGGCTGAGGGACAGCAGCATTTGTTTGAAGCGACAAGTTTTTTGGAAGAGGAGACTGCGGCGATGGATACGGTTAAGGCTGCAATTGCTGGGTTGAAAAGCGTTGTGAGTCAGGCATTGGAAAAGAAGACTTAGAGATTGATCAAGATTGTCACCCGAATTGAATTGACTTGCAATGTCAGGACCACGGGAAATGAAACACTATTTCCTGCCCTTCTTCAAAGTGAGGACTTCGGAATCTATTCTGTCTGATCGCTATTGGCATTGATATGCATGCAGGCACTTTCAGGCAGAAGGGGGATCAATTTAGTAATCCCCAGGTTATAGACTCTCTGCCTCAAAGGATGCAGTGTTCGATTCAGAAGCACTGCTGGTAGCCAAAGCCGGGAAAGAGGTCAAGGTAGACGTTGTCTCGATGGTAACAACAATCATGGATGCAACCAGCATCTCAGTAGTAACCAAGTTGCTCTTGGCCGATGCAGGACATTTAGTGACAGTAGACGTGCATGCCGTCACCGTTGCTGTCCAGGTAGTCAACACGGGTCTGACAGCTACAAGTTCCTTATATAACGTGCAATCAAAACATATCGCTCGTTCGCTATTGTTTTCGCATAATTTTCCACGCTAGGGCGACATTCATCACAGGAGATTACCTAATGATAGGTACAGTCTGTTTGAGCCTTGGAGCTTTGTTCGCTTCAAGTTGCATCCTTTAGAATGCAAATACTGTCGCGTTCAGAGAGTCTTGTCAATCTTCGTCTTTGTCAAACACGTTGCAGGGCAGAAAAGTCTAGAAGAAATTTAGGACGTTGAACTCTCGAGGTAAGATACTCAATCTGCCTAGTGCCGCACCAATAGCCCGGCATCTTGAGTCTCATGGCTGCTTAGTCTTGAAATACTTAGGCCTAGCCTTGGGCCTGGACAAGGCCACTGCAGAACAAAGCCAGCTGCAAGAGTGGGTCCCCTAATACCCTAGAATCCTTCTCCCCCATGGAAGGTGATAACGCAGGTGTCCAAGATTGAAACTGCAGGTTAGAATGGTTAAAGAGAGTCTCACTTGCAACCCAGAGTTTTTGTTTCAAGATGAGATTTAGAACAAATCCATAAGCGGCACGCTTTACTTTCGACAAATATTGCAAATATCTAACTCCGGGTGTAATAAGGTCTCAATTGGCTCAGGACGTGAGGTAAACTGGTTTCGGTGATCTTCTCTTCGTCTGGTGTAATGTTCCTTTCACGTAGTGCAGCCAAGAACCGAGAATACGCATCGACAGAACGGATATTGATCATGGCACAAATCAGAACAAAGACTACCCTGAAGTAGCCTGGCCTTTAGAAGAGTTTTATCTTTGAAATTGATTGAGGACTGCATAGGGCTACCTCTGAGGAGTTGCTCGATCCCAGCAGGTCGAGGACTTTCTTTGTCTGGCCTTGAAACACGCCACGATGCTCGAAGCCTCCAACCTTCCAACCCACTTTGCCCTCCTTTGTGTTTTTGCATAAGTGCTTGTTATCCCTCTCAGAATATGTGATCTGTTCCTTCTTCTCTTCCAATCTTTTTCTGCGCTCAATTCGACTCGGGATCCAGTCCAGGACGTCGAATTTTGCACTATCTAAGTCTCACAAGGCTGCCCACTTCTTCATTCTGTGAAAATGGGCAAACCACGCAAATCTACTCGCGGAAAGCGAAAGATTCCAACTTATGAAGAGCTCATGGTGCGGAAGCCGACGCCCAAGAAGCAAAAGTTGGAAGGGTCTGGCGCAACTGGCGAGGAAGAGGAGCAACCTAAGCTTGGAGAGGAGTTGAAAGCGAAGGCAATAACCTACACTCCATATCCCACTGTCGGATACAACCCAGTCCCTGGGGGTCCCATTATCAGCCTCAAAGACAAGTTCAACGTTTCTCAATTTTCTGGCCCATCCCAGCCCGGGACGAAGAAGAAGAAAGCCGGACAAGCACAGCCCGACCATTCGACAGGACCTCTTACTGATCCGATTGTGCGGAAAGAGATTAATATTGAAGATTTGGATCTCAAAGCCTCATACGTGGACAAGCATAAACCCGTTGCACTAAGCAGAGGTCCGAAACAACCAAGATGGCGGCACCGCGGGTCTCAACCTTTGGTCGACCCCAAGAAATTCCCGGCTGGTTGGAACTCCAATGAGCCTGATCTCGATCCCAAGTAAGTCTTTTGAAAGCTTGCTAGATGAATTTGATGAATACTAATTACTCTGGTGCAGTGATTACGATGCTCAAATCAAGAGATGCGATGACAGAATCCAGGACAACATCAACCCTCACTTCTTTCAGGAAAAGAAGAAGGAGCTTCAGGAGATGAAAGAAGTTGTTGAGTAAGTATTCTTCTCGAGCCCCTACTCAAGATCAGAACAAATTCTTGCCGTGGAGTCTCGCGCCGTTTTCTACTCTATTACCCAACATGCTAACTCTTTGACATCATAGGAAATGGGCGCAAGGCGAGCCTAAGGGTCTCAGCAGAGCCACCTACGAGCGTCTGGATACACTCAAGTTCATTTTCAAGGCCATTCAGGAGAACCAGAACGATCCACTTGAGGAGAAGAAGAATGTCGAAGCCATTATGAATGCCTACCGGACGGGCAAAATTGAGTGGATCAAAGGTCTTGTCACCTACTGGTCTAATGGCAAACAGCTCTGCGAGCCTCGTCCATTCGATTGGGATGAGTTTGAAGCTATCAACAAAGCTCATTCTGGCCACAAGGCCTTTTGGGTGGAAGGAGTACGTAACCGTTGACACAATTTCAATTGTGCTGGACTGATCTTTATTTGTCTTTAGGTTGGAGCTGCCCGTGGATCGAGTCGATATGATCGGGTAACTGTCAACCCTGATCCAGAAATTGACTATCTGAAATTTGTAGGTCAGCTCTCGGGGCGCATCAGATGACTTTTGCTAACGCTCTAATTTTTCTCATTAGTATAACTTCCACGTTCGATTTCCCGGGTTCAATCACTACGCAGAGTTCGAATTCCTACATGACACTGGGACAACTGAAATGAGCATTTTCGACAGCGATCTATCAGCGACCATGGGTGCTGATGCCAGCCATTCAAGTCTCATGGTGGCAGGGTACGTCCGAGTTGGGCCTCCTAGTCCGCTCACAACCAACAATAGCTGTGTGTTTCCACTGGTTGAGATCGAGGCCACTCTCGTAACCAAGCAGGATGACCCAACCAGGGAGAGATTGCGGATGACACCGTGGACTCGAGCATGGGCAGTTGTGAATCCTGGCCGTGCAAACAAGGTCAATGGAAATTTCAGGCTGGATGGTCCTTGGTTGCGCCATCGCTTGTATGTTGGTTCTGCGCCAGACGGTGATGACTTATTGCAGTTTGCTACTTCCAAATCCGATCTGAATTTGAAGAGAGTCAACCCGAAGGATACACCTGGGTTGGAGATGAGTCTTCCTCAAGGAGCAGAGGAGGCGCCTTCAGGGATCCAGTTCATTGTGGCACCAGATGACCCCAAGGTGCCACTGCCGACCCTCAGACCGATGACTCGATATGGAAAGCCTGTCTTTGGTGATTTCTAAACTTCTTTTGCTCTTGGAAAATTTACAGCTCATAGTTATGTGAAGTCTTTTTGCTACTCTTGTCTCTTCTTGTTCTTTCCGTTCTATTTCTCTTTTCTCTTTTGCTAAAGTCATCGACGCTCCTTTGCCAGCAGTTCAATCTACTCAGTATGCTGCGGTTTCAACCCGTGGTCCGTGCAGAGGGTTGTCCTCCCCAATATATAGGTACCTAGCTCGTTTTGCTTTCATTAGTTGGATAGTTGATTCAAATTAGAATAAGCTCCTCGTGTGTATGTGCTCCATTGGTAAGGGAATTCCTCTACGGAATCGAGTGCATCCGGATAGATGCATGTTGGCGTCACTCCAGCCTCATTTCCGGCTGGGTTATACATTTGATCGATCGGCACCAAACTCGGCCGCAATGAAGTCTTATGTCTCCAACTACATACCTATTCTCCTAATAATCTCAATGTAGAAGCTGAGAATCTTTAATAACTGATTGAGTTCATTCACAGCTTATTGCTCTTCCATCGTCAGTCCCTCGAGATATACTCCATCAAGACTGATAGAGAAGGCGGTGGGATCTACATTCTGCCAGTCAACGGAAGGCTGTCGCGCATCCAAAACGCCTCACACGGCAAAAGCATCACGAGCTGCTATATTTTTCAATTCTCTCCAACCCGCCCTCCTCGACGCCTTCCTTTCTAATTCTCAGTATCAAACCCGCATATTTTTGAGTGCACTCTGAACTGGCCATCCACACTCTCTTTACCAACACCCCCATCTCTGTTCACGACAGTATCGTTCCGCACAGCTCTCTGGCGCGCCCTTTCCGATGTCCCTCTTCGGTAGCGTTGGCGCTGCCACGACCACTACATCGGCAGGCCAGACCAACACTACGGGCGACATCTCCAAGGATGTTGCGCTGAACCAGCCCCCAGAGGACAGCATCTCCGACCTTCGTTTCTCTCCTGCCAGCGAGCATTTAGCTGTTGCATCGTGGGACAAGAAGGTCCGCATTTACGAGATCAACGAGCAGGGCCAGAGCGAAGGAAAGGCACTTTTCGAACATGAAGCTCCTGTCCTAAACTGTTGCTGGTCTCCGGTAAGCTTCATATCCATTCTTCGAGTTCCGCAAGAGGTGTTGATGCCCGAAACTAACCCGTGACTCTTTTCACTTCCCAGGACGGAACCAAGGTCGTCGGTGCCGGTGCCGACAAAGCTGCTCGCCTTCTGGATCTCGGAGCCGGTGCGACCACTGCCACTCAAGTTGCTGCCCACGATGCCCCCATCCGCAGCTGCCATATGATCCCCAATCCCTCCGTCGGCGGCTCTCCCCTCCTCATCACAGGCTCGTGGGACAAGACCGTCAAGTACTGGGACCTGCGGCAACAGACCCCAATCGCGTCGATCGAGTGCCAGGAGCGCGTGTACACAATGGACGTCAAGAACAAGCTCCTCGTCATCGGAACTGCGGACCGCTACATCAACGTCGTCAACCTTGACACCCCGACCAAATTCTACAAGACCATGCAATCCCCTCTCAAGTGGCAAACGCGGGTAGTCAGCTGCTTTGCCGACGCATCGGGCTTCGCCGTCGGCAGTATCGAAGGCCGCTGCGCCATCCAGTATGTCGAGGACAAGGACTCCGCCTCCAACTTCTCCTTCAAGTGCCACCGCGAGACCCCCCCAGCCAGCCGCGACGTCTGCAACATCTACTCCGTCAACTCGATCTGCTTCCACCCCGTCCACGGCACGTTCAGCACCGCCGGCAGCGACGGCACTTTCCACTTCTGGGATAAGGATGCTAAGCACCGCTTGAAGGGCTACCCGGCTGTCGGTGGTCCTATCTCCAGCACTGCCTTCAACCGCAACGGAAATATCTTCGCCTACGCTGTCAGCTATGATTGGAGCAAGGGCTACTCGGCCAATACCCAGCAGACTCCTAACAAGGTTATGCTACACCCGGTGGGACCTGATGAGTGCAAGCCTCGACCTGGTACACGCAAGCGGTGATCAGGGTAAACGCAGGATCGAGAGGAGGGAGTTGGACGATTTGGCTGAGATCATGCCCAGCGAGCATCGCGGCGCGATTGGCGCACGAGCATGTAATGAAACACTTTTTTTGACATATCGGCGCGTGTGCTTTCATATTTTACTTTTTCAAACCAGATTTTGCAATGGGACTTACTTTGACCCTGTCCATTCATCATTTTTGTTGTATTTCAGGGACTTAGCTCGAGTATCCACGGCACGAGCATCGAGATCTACCAAAGAAAAGAGCCGAGCCACGTTCGGACAAGACAAAGAAATAAACAGGCCTACGAGGATTCTGTCTCGGATGGAGTGCAGGATTTGAGTTCTAGTGTAACGGGCCCATGCCCGTAGATGGCCACGTGACCGCGGCCTTCCCCATGCGGTAGTATGCTATCTCGCGGGAACGGCCTACTTCCCTTTCCCCAAGATTGTTGTAAACAGCATGTTGGCCTAGTACAATTGAATCAATTCTGCTACAGCCCTTCACAGTGAGCTTATTAACGTTACGCTATCGGACTAATACGAGCTTAGACTAAGCGGGAAGGAACAACCTCCGTTTAATATTAATAATAACGTAAACTTGTAATAGTATCTACTTGCAGGGTAGAAGGCCTGTCAATCAGGTAGGAGAAAAGCACCAAGTCAAATTAAGTCAAAG
>JAXQJV010000286.1:0-28469 GCA_037042255.1 Penicillium sp. PG106-07D | reverse complement strand
GCCTCACTCACGCCCTGTTCTCCACGGCCATGGCAAAGTACACGGAAGATGTTTCAGGGCAGCAGGTGTCATCGAACGGCTCGTATCATTCATCACAAGATCGAACCATTGCGGACCGACAGCGCAACAATCAAGACAAAATGGAAGCAAATGTGCGCCCCGCCACTGCAGCGGTCAATGCCGCAAACCAGGCGAATCCCTCGATCGCTAGAAGTATGTCGCGATACCGGCGCAATCGACCTGCACAGACCGACCCGGCTGGAGCTTCAGCAGTACCTCCCACACCCGCACTCCCAGATCGCACAAAAATTCAGTGTGTACCCGGCCTGCCAAGCACCGCCAAGCAGGTACTCGCCGCGGAGGAAGAAAAGGCAAGGGAACGACACAGGCAGAATGCGATGGCGCAGTTGACAGGCGGAGCTTTTCCTGTTGAGACAGCCCCGTCGCGGACTGTGAAGGCAGTGCGAGAAGATCGCTCGGGCAAGACAGGAAAGGCGCCTCGTAAAGATGAACTGGCGATGACATCAACGCGGCCAGTCCAGTCAGGCCGACACCAAGCCGATGCGCCGCGCGATTCCAGTGATAGTAACCGCAGATCCCTGCTGCAAAAGGTCGGCTTGTCCAAGTCTAAACCAGCTCAAGAACATACAAAGGAATCTTCCCACTCATCATCAGCGAAGCCAAACTACATTGGAATTGGAGGCGGCGGTATTGTGCCTGGTACTGATGCGCCGGTCTCTGCTGTCAATGCAGGCGAGCGTCTAGTACTTGTCAAGTTTAGCGATGCCAGCGCACAGCTACCTGTGACTCCATTCACTCAGGTTCATGACTTGCTTCAGTCTGCCACTAAACAAATCTCTCGCGATATCGACCCCGACACCTTCATCGTTATCGAATCCTTTCAACAGATAGGGCTAGAGCGGCCCTTGCGCCAGTATGAGCGCATCAGAGATGTCATGAACTCTTGGGCGCTAGATACCGATGGCAGCCTCATCATCGTGCCGCCTTCAAGTGTGGAGGCCATTGCTCAACTCGAGGCGCAAAACGTTCCTGCCGAGAAACCTGCCGAGACTACAGTCTACTGCTACTACTCTCATAAACCTCGCAAGTGGGACAAACGATATGTCACCCTGCGAGCGGATGGGCAAGTGACAATCTCTAAGAAGGAGAGCTCGAAAGATGCCACCAACATCTGCCACCTGTCCGATTTTGACATCTACTCGCCTAGCGCTCGATCCCTTGCGAAAGAAATGAAGCCTCCAAAGAAATTTTGCCTTGCAATTAAGAGCCAGCAGAAATCGTCCATGTTCCTCTCGACCGACAACTTTGTGCACTTTTTCAGTACCAATGATCGTGCCATTGCGGACAAGTGGCACAAGGTTGTTCAAAGCTGGCGAAGTTGGTACCTTGTGAACAAAGTGGGCGTTGCGAATCCAGTGAAACCAGCCGATGAGACGGACCGCAAGGGCTCGCTGATGCAATCCGCAACGAGGGTGACTCCCCAGCAGCGAGGTGCATCTTCTGACGGCCCTCGGTTGGACCGACAGAACAGTGAGCCCGAGCCAACGCGCCGTTCTGTGGAGCACGCCAGAAAGGAAGCCGTCCCACGCAGAAAGACTACGCGCGAGCATAGACCACCTCCACGCTCGTTCCCCAAGGCTCTTGCGATTGACACCAACACGAGCCAACATCACACTCGCCCGGCTCTTGATCTGTCCCCATCTGAAGACCCGTCCGACACTGTCTTCACGTCCTCCGGCCTATTGGGTAGAACGTACGCCCAGCGACAACAGGCGATGCGTGAGCGCGAGGAGAGGGAGAAACGAGCAAACCAAGAACCATTTTCCGCCCAGGGTCTAATTAGCGGGGCCCCGATGTTCGCTCCCGTTACTCAGCCGAGTAGCCGGACCAACACGCTCACCCAAGCGGATGTGGCCGCACACCTGGGCCGTACATCGTCCCTTAAGCAAGGCCAAAAACCGCTGGTGGACTTGACGCCGGTCTTTGTGGAACCGCCGCAGCACGCGCGTAAAGGTCGCGGCGTCACTATCGAACCAGGACGACAGCTGATCGATGCTGCAACTGGCCCCGAACTGGCGCCTGGCACGGTGAATGTTCCTCCGGCTACAGCGTGGCGACGTCCGCCCACGGAGGTCTCTTCGCAAAGTCGGTACCGCTCGAATACCATGCGCAGCGGACGACAGGTCCCTGCACCGATGCAGCACGTGGGGGCCAGCTCTGCAGGAGCCAGCCCAACCTCCCCGAATGGTCCATTCGTGGCGAATAGTCTGTTGGCGGCGTCAAGCCGCAATATGAGCAGCCACCAGGGACAGGGCAGAGCAATCGGGGGCCACGGCGTTGCAACGGGCGACCGCAACGCAACCCGTCCGCTGCTTGATTTATCGGGCGACAATCCCTTTGCGGAAGGCAGTCTGCTGCGGCAGCTGTAGGTACACAACCTCCCGATGACGATATGATTTTCGTTGGAGGCTATCTATGTGATCAAAGGAATTTCGCATTAATTTCCAAGAAGCGTTCTGTCGCTCTCGAAGACCAATATGTGTTTGTGATATTTCGAGGCGGTCCCCTCCGGGTCGCAATTGTGCTTGAAATGTATGGTTGAATGTTAAGATACCCATTGAATGTGAGAATATAATCAATTTCTGCAAGTGCCATCTCTCTGTTCACAATGAATCCGAAGAAGATAGGACAACATAGCCAAATGTGCAAGCCACGGAGGCCCAACATCAAGCAACCCAACCTCTCCTAGCAAACAACAAGACCACGACGCATCCATCCCTCAAGCAGCCTGATAAACTCTCATACTGCCAAACTCCCAAAACGCATCCTCAAACTGAGACGGGTGATTCGCCACAAAATCCGCGCACGATCCAGGACAGTTATACATCTCAGTATAGTGCAGCGCCATGCCAGCAAACTGGCCACAAAGATCAATATTAGCCACGATATTCAAGTTCCGGAAATGACTCGCCACGTCACAGTCCGTACTGGGGAAATCAGCCAGCGGCATATCCCAGGTCGAAGGATCCGGCGCTCCACCAGTGATATCTCCCGGAATCGAGCCGCGGGGGAAGGACCATATGCGGATGCCTGCTTTGCGCAGCTCCACAGCGTACACCTGCAGTGCAGTACAATTTCCGTGAGCAGTTGAACTTAACTTGCCACACGAACATCATCAAGTCACAATATGGAGGGAAAGGAGGAAGGACTCACCCCCCCACCACCCCCATTAAACGCCACCCCATAACTCTCTGGACCCCCCACCACCGTACATCCCGCATTCCCACCCGCCCCAATCTGACAATCACCCTCCACAGCCGAACCAGTCTGTCTTCTCTCAACACCCCCCATACTACACCCGGGCGTGGTATGCAGGGACATTTCATTCCCATGCGCGCCATGATTATGAGACTCCATGATATCAACCTCCCCGTTGCTCGGCCAATTGGGGCCATCCGTGAGCCACAGCGCGGGCCAGGTGCCACAGCCGAAGGGGGTGTGGATGATGTCGAAGATGAAGAGGCCCGCGTCGTAGGCATGTTTGGATTCGATGCGGACCGAGTTGCGGCCACCAGTGGGGTTGGGGGTGATTGCGTCGACGCGGAGGATGGCGCTGTTCGGGGTCGTGGAGGTGAGGTTGAGGATTTGGGCGGTTTCGCGGTTTACGTAGCTAGAAGCCCGGGGTTAGTAGGTTGGTAAGGTACTTGGGGGGTGTTTGATGGCGTCTGGATGGGGGAAGGTATACGTTACGAAGCCGTCTGTTGGGTCGTCGTCTGAGTAGTAGTTGAAGTGATCGAAGAATGAGGGGCCTTCGTAGGTATCCTGTAGTTGATATTGAACGGGGGAATAGTCGGGATATTGTGCCTTCGCGCCTTGGATG
This sequence comes from Penicillium sp. PG106-07D, assembly GCA_037042255.1. NCBI lineage: Eukaryota > Fungi > Ascomycota > Eurotiomycetes > Eurotiales > Aspergillaceae > Penicillium > Penicillium sp. PG106-07D. Next base: position 24,568 of record JAXQJV010000286.1, on the reverse strand, counting down.
AAGCTGGAAAGCACAGCGAAGATTGCGGTAACAACTACTTTTGGGAGGGCCATTACTTTTTTGCGTAGAGGCCACCTCCAGGAAAGTTGAAGATCGCTGTTGTATGGTGAGTTTGGATACCACGGATACTTGAAAACGTTTCGAAGCGGTTTAGATTATAGAGAGCTTCAGTGACTCCGAGTGAGCAGTTCTGATCAAGAGGGACGGAACTTGAGACGAGACGAGTGCCTCTCGAACTTTTCACTTGAAAAATTCTCCATAGTAGGATTAGTACACGCGATGCTGATATCATGAGTGTGCATGCCGAATCTTTTTGAGAAGACTAGAGTATGCCGACGCCAGATGGGAGTGGCCGATACCATGGTCCATATGGACCTGTCCTACCTGATGTAGAAACAAGAACGAACAGAAAAGACCTATCATCCCAAAAAAAAAACAGGTTGTTGTTTTTTCAATCTGATTATAGTTCAAGTACTTGTTGCAGGTCTTCGGACGGTCCATGAATATGATGAATGATGGGCGTCTCTCCTTTTCAATAAAGGTGGAATCTAGTAGGTTAGCTCATCAATCCATAGAGCGAACAGGGGTAGCTCCCTCAAGAACCTGTCTCGTCCGCTCCTCAATGCTCAGACCTATTCGACCTATCGTTACCTCTTCTATCTTTAATTTACTGCTCCATGCCTGGTGCTAGCGTGCCTTGGAGCAAAGTCTGGCATGGTACTCGCACGTTCCTTTCGTAACTCGGTCTCGCCTTACTCCCGCGTAACTCTCAATTGATGCCCTCGAGAGTTCGACAGTCTGCAGAGTGAGGTAAGATAAGATAAGGTGTCGTTACCTGAACAGCAGCAAGGTTAATTGATCTAATAGTTATATAANCCCACCTAATCAAGTAAACCTAGCATATAACCATCTATCCTTGTACCTAATATTCCTAACAGTTCGAATATCATCCATGTGATATTTTGGCTTTCTTCTCCTGGGCCCTGGCAGTGGCCACTGACACAATCTCCCAAGGATCAAGATCAGGGGTTACGGGGTTAAAATCACGTGAGCTCCACCAAGTGGATCCGCCTTGTACAAGTAAATGGACTGTTGATGCTGGCGAACTATGTAAAAGTTGCAAGCAAATATCAAGACCAATTTTATCAACGCCAGAATACACAAACCAAGTCTGGTCCGAGATCAAATAACAATGAAAATAGGAAGAAAAAGAAGAAGCCAGCTATACACATTTATTTCCCGGTCTTGCTCTTCTTCTTAGGCCGGGCTTCCTCCTCGTCCGATCCAGCATCCCCATCTTCATCGCCCGCATCGGCCATCTCCTCGTCACTGTCACCGCTGCTCTCATGCGCAGAGTCGTACTCCTCAGCGACATCAGAGTCAGAAGAGGCAGCAAAGTCTTCGTCCACTGACTCCTCGTCCTCGTCGGCTGAGCCGCGGTCAGCCCGGGCACCCTCCTCGTCGCTCGACTCCATCAAATCTTCGTTATCGAGGGCGGCCTTCAGGAGGGTCGAGGTTTCCTCCGACATCTCATTCTTAATGCGAATGCCCTTGGCCTTGAAGAAGTCTTCCAGTGGTTGTTGCTCCTCACTATGTCTTTAGTTAGCAAACGGCGGGTAATGTACCTGGCTGCGATGTGCGCTTCTTACCGGTTAATGTTGCTGAACTGGTGCTCTCCCAGACCACCCTTCAGGCTGACAGTAATATCAAAGGTTCGGCTGGCTGAGACAGCGCCGCCAACACGCGACATGGTCACCACCGCGACGTTCTCGAGCTGGATGTAGGTGGCAGGCTTAGGGACGAACATGAGACTCTTATCCAGGAAGTAGAGAGAGCCCTCATTGGCTTTGATGGAACACTTGACACCGTGGTGTCCGTGATGACTGATGAAGTCCTTGGACGGCATAATAACCTTCTTACCCGCCAGTCCACGGAAGATCTTGGTCACAACCTGGTGGATCGGCTCCTCGTAGTGTGCCTGGAGTTTGTCCTTGTACTGATTTTGCAAAAGTTCCCTGTGACAGCGTTAACAGGATGATCTCAGCGGGACACCTTGTGGGGGGGGGGCAAACTTACTCTGTCATGTTCAGCTCCAGGCTGATCTCCTCGTCCAACTTCAACTGCATCACCAGGAACGGATACCGGGTCTGACCCTGGCGAAGGGGGGGGTCAAGACCGAGGACAATCAGAGTATGGGTATCATCATTCTTCGGAAGCAAGAAGAACTTCTTAATGGCAGAGTATTGGATCTTGTAGTCGTATGTTTTGCCACGGAGACGGAAGGATGACTCGTACATGTCAATATCGAAACGACCTCTGTACGATAAATGGTGAGCAAGACAGTCCCCAGTGGACCACGGGTGGGAGCACAAACCTGGGTGTAAGGTGAAGAACGTCCAAAAAGGTCGCAAATGTATCACCCGCCACGTCTCCAATCTCGGCCTTGTCCATCAAAGTCTCGTAGAACAGGTTTGCCGCATTCTGCTCCTCCACCTCTTCCTCATTTTCCTCCTCGTCGCCCTCGCCCTCACCCTTCTCCTTCTTCACGGCCGTACCAGGGATGTAGAAGCGCATCTCGACCAGCTCGTCGGGACCCGCCGCGGCCTTCCGACCACGGTTCTGGGTACTTCCAGCAGGCTTCCCATCGGCACCGTTTGCCTGGTCTGCAGAGAGCGCAAATTCCACCGCCACTTCGTTCTTGCCTGCAAGGTTGGTGTTGGAGATTTCGGAGTAAGGGACCTCGAAAGCGGGGCGGTTCTGGACACTGAAGGAAAGCTCGGCCTTGGTGAACTCGGCCTTACCCCAGTTCCATCCACGCAGGGCGTGTTCGCGAGTCTCAACGTTGATGCCATACCAAATTTTGAAAGCCTTGCTCAGTCGCTCAAAATCCTAGGTGAAAGAAACCCGTTAGCCGATCGTCGTGGTGCACAGAGAAATAAGCTTCCGGCGTACTTCTTGGTCAAATCCATCCAGTTGGATGACTCCTGAGCTCCGCGACAGGATCTTCAACTCATATCCCTTGGCGGCGCGACTCCACTGGGCGTGGCCGATGTTGCTGCTGTCGAGGGTAAAGGTATCACCGCCACCAGAGGGACGCCAGCCCAGACCGCTCTCCGCCAGCTTGCATTTTCCTGGTTGCTTTGAGAGGTCCAGGTAGATGTTGTCGAAGCTCTCCCTAGACGTTCAACGCGCTTAGCAGTGTTCAAAGGCTCGGGTTTGATGAGACCAAAAAGCTTACATGATGGAGGAGCTCTGGCGTGGTGTAAGTCGTTGATCAAGAGATGGGGAAAAGAATGATTCAGAAGAAGTGTGACGAATGTGACAAAAATTAGAAGCGGGGGGGGAGATAGGATTGAAGAGAGAGATTGGATAGCTTTCAGATTTCTCGGAGGTCGCGTTGCGGCGCGCCGCAGGAGAGGAGGCCACTTTCGCCTCATCAGGCTTAGCGTGATGCTATAATAGTGCCTGAGAAAATAGGCAGCCACACATCATCAAGCTATAAGATAGTGAAAGGAACCTCCCGACATAGCTGGTGTCGCTGGGACCCAGTCTACTGCCGTTAAATCCATCCGATGGATTGCCTATCTGAAACTAATTTGATATGGTATATTCGCTCAGCAAGACCAACGTTCCAAGGGTAGTTGAGAAAGCTTCGAGAAATACCAAAACGGGTCAGGCGTCATGTTGACACGCCAAGTCAACTATATATCTCAGATTCCAACCAACCTTGGCCCGGAAGGCAGCAAGCCCGATTCACTGACTCTAGGTAGTTCTAGAGCACCCATAGCTTCTTGGTACCCATGTACTAGGTAGAGCCTATCTATCAAGTGAAATGTTCGGGTAAATGGATGCTCATACGTGACTTTGAGGACACGTCCAATCATGTCACCCAGAGCTTTCGGTTGGCATAGCTTCACGGGTTTACAGGCAAGATTGAGGACATCCACCTAAGGACCTATCTTTAGAAGACATGGATAGGTTCAGAATTAGGTATGCTCAACTCAAGGGAGATGCTGGCCCATCAATCTACTATCCCCGGGCTTCTTCCTCGCCTGCAATGCCATCGAAAATTACATCATTGAAAATAAGATCAAATTGCATGTCTAAATATATTCCAGAAGATCCTGATAGGTAGTAAGTACTCATCAATAACTGACTCGAAACCTAGTCCCAACCAACCTGGAGACGATCACAGCGTGATGGAACCCGACAGCAGGCTGTGCATTTCAAGGGCGGGTGCAGGCGATAGGTGAGACACAATGTTAGGAACTTGCCCCTTGGCTGACCGTCCAGGCCCTAAAGGCGTGAAATAAGGTTATGACACTCGATAAACTGAATCAAAAGTGCAGATGAGATGAACTTAGTCTGTGCCATAATGAAACCGGCTCTCAGACTTGCCGTGTTACGGACCCGGGATATCGAGTTTCAAGCTCCGTACTTGGTTCTTTATGCTCTGCGGTGTCCTATTTTTGTACAGCTTTGGTTGCTGACCCTAAGTGCAGGCTGAATATAGATGACTGAAGATAGGTCTTATCGACACAAAATGATAGCTGTTTGAATGCCAGCATCCACTGCGCTTCCTGTACCTCAGTGCACTACTCCGTAGGCTGCGTAGACACTGGCGCCATCAACGGAACCGTCAGTGGACCTGGCTTCTATATTTGTGTGGCCGTGGACACGGCCCGGATCTCATTTCTGCGATGGCGTGTTTCGGCCCACCTGGTATCGAAGCTAGAAAGATATGTTATGAGACTTGCACAAGAAGAAAGATTTACGTTTATCAACTTTGTATGGATTTTGAAAGTGCACTTTAGGAGCCAGAAATACTTTTCTCTCTTGAAGATAGATATTAAACTTGAATATAGTTCTCTTTCCTGCTGTTGCACCTCAGTATACTCCGTAGAAGGGATGTACAGTAAACAGGAGCTCTAGAGTTTGGTAGGCGGGAGATTTGGTCATTTTGGTAATCTTAATGCAGATCCTCATTCAACTCCAGGAACAACCGTCATCCCGACGTAATTTGAATGGATGTCGCGAATGCTGATTCTGAATAGTTCAGATAAATATGAATGATAGCTTAGCATGTCTATGTTATGATCAGAGTGTTCAGCAGTGACTACGCGACTTAGGAATTACTCCGTTATCCATTCTCCAGCAGTGCAGATGGCCTGCCACTGGCATGACTGATGATCGCATCTCCCACGGGCGGTGTGGATCCGTTTGGGACGGAAGGGCTGGCCCGATTAACAGAATATAACATGTTTATTGGCTGCCAGAGTGGATCTGCTCCCCCTTTCGCGTCGGGAAACGGCGTGGCTTGGCGCAGGCTGTAATTTTGATGGTTTTATTTGGGTTTATCTGGTTTTGGTGTTACAGAACCTCATCGTGGTGTTTTGCTCTGTTTGCCTAGTTTCATTGCCCCCTTCCTAGGCTGGGAAGTGCTCTCTTGCCCAACCTCCAGTTCCAAGTTCTAATCCCACCACCTCCAGTCATTCGTTGATTTCCTGCAGTAAAGAGACTTCGGTCTCGATATGCACCCGCCATTCTTTTGCATTCCTTAGATTCTTCTTCGTTTTTTCAATGCCACATTCCTTATTACGTTCTTTTCGTTCCACGCGTTAAGGCCTGCGGCCTCCTGAATTCTTAACGACACCCGCCCAAGGGCGTCGCCCACACTCGCTTCACTTCGACTCCCCTCCGTCCCCCAACCGACTGGAGTTTCAATCCCCCTGCTGCCTGTCGTCGCTCCCCATACAATGAAGGCTTCTTCATTGTACGGGCCCGCGGCGGCTGGCCTATCGATTCTGTTTGCGCTTCTGCCGACCGCACACGCCTTGACCTTCGATGCGGCCTCAATCCCCCAAATCGACCTCTCTTCGCTGGGCCGGGTGACCATCGCGGGTGACTTTGATGGTGTATCACTATATCAATATAAGGAGCAGTCTGAAATCACCCGGCGCCAGGGCTCGTCTATCTTGACCCCGCTTCCTAATGGCATCCTCACGAACCTCTCGTCCGCCGACGCACAGATCCGAGACATGTGCTCCTTTACGAAAAAGGACGGTACTTTCGTTGGGATCTTCGTCGGTGGTAATTTCACCAGCCTCGGTGGAGTCAAATCGCCCGGTGCGGCTCTGTTTAATCCCAACTCAACCGATGTCACGGCATTGCCTGGCCTGACAGGCTCGGTGTCAGCCGTGCTCTGCGATCCGCAAACCAACCGCGTCTATGTCGGAGGAGACTTCACCTACAAGAACACATCCAACGCCATCGCCTGGTCCCCTACCGATGGATGGACCGATCTCGCATTCGACGGATTGAACGGCCCCGTAAACTCGATCATCAAGGGCGACAACGGCCATATTATCTTTGGAGGATCGTTCGATGGTCTCGGTAACACCACCAGCTCGTCTAACAACAGGCAGATTCTCAACCTGCAGAATGCGACCATCACCTCCGACGCCGAAACTTCCCTGAGTGGCTACATCGATCCCCGCAATGTGATCTGTTCGACTAGCGGCGAGGCGGGAGCGGGCAAGACCTGGCTGCTTCACGATTACGCCCCTGGATACTGGCGCGCGGACTTTGGATTCACGTTCACTCCCACCAAGGTTCGCCTGTACAATACCCACTTGGATGGACGTGGCACCAAGAGCTTCTTGTTCCGGGCCCTTCCCGACACTGGTATCATGAACCTGACCTACACGGACGACTCAGGGAATGTGGTTCACTGTGACTCGTCCTGCCCTCTCTCCGACAGCACCAGCGAGAAGTACCGTGACTTCACCTTGGTGAACCCCGTTGGCATGAAGGGATTCCAGATCGAAATTCTGGACTGGTATGGCCAAGGTGCTGGATTGAACGGGATTGAAGTTTTCCAAGACGAGCTTCTGTCCTACGCTGTTGATGCATTCAACGAGCCCAGCTGCGCGGGTCTAGACTATCCTTCCAAGTCCACTCACACTGGCTCTTGGACTGTCAAGGATGCAGGTTATTTGTCTGCATCCGTGACTGACTCCACCGACACTAGCACGTCGGTTGTTTTCTACCCCGATATCAAGGAGTCCGGCAACTACACCATCCTTGTTTACACCCCTGGATGTGTTCAAGACAACAGCTGCAGCTCCCGTGGTATGGCCAATGTCACAGCCAGCGTTGCGAGTGGCACCGATGCCTCGCAGCCGTCCCCGACAACAATTTACCAGACCAATTATTACGACAAGTACGACACGTTGTTCTCTGGTTACGTGGATGCCAACAGTGATTCTTTCCGTCCCAGCGTCACGCTTCGTCCCATCGCTGGTCAGGGGGACATTACCCTTGTTGCGTCCAAGGTCCGGTTCGAGTTGCTCTCCAACAGCACCAGCGGGGGGTTGAATGGTCTGTATGACTTTGACCCTTCATCCAAGACCTCCTCCAGCCTTGATAGTTCCGACATCAACACGGCTGGCAACTCCCTAAATAAGGATGCCGTGATCATGAGCCTGGCCGAAAACAATGGCATTGTATATGTGGCGGGCAACTTCTCCACCCAGAAGATCCACAATGTCATGTCTATTACCGATGGAAATGCAACTGCTATGCCTGGCGGCGGTCTGAATTCTGAGGTGCTTGCCATGACTGCATTCAATGATGTTCTATACGTCGGAGGTTTGTTCACCGATACCTCTGACGGTGGTGCCGACGGTCTTAACCATGTGGCTTCCTACTCATTCTCCTCCAATAAGTGGTCGCCCCTGGGTGGAGGCCTCAATGGCCAAGTCAATACCATCTATCCCATCAAGCTGAACGTCTCCTCGGGAATCAATGAAACCACCATTGCTGTGAGCGGTAACTTTGACCAGATCCGCGCCACTAGTGACCACCCAGCCGTTTTCGTTGCCGGCTTCGCTATCTGGGTGCCTTCGAAGAAGGCCTGGCTGCAGAGTCTTAATGAAACACAGATGGAGTTTGCCGGGCAAGTCTCGGCGGTAACCACTGTGAATGAGACCGCCATCCTCTCAGGCAACCTCGCTACGGATGGAATCTCTGCCTCTGGCGCTGTGTCTTTGCAAAATCCCAGCGACCTGACTTTGGTACCCCTGTCAATGCACGCCGATCACACTTCTTCTAGCGTTGGGATCATCACCGGTGTCTATGATACCGAGTCCAACCGCAACTTGACCATTGTTGGTGGCCAGTTCACCGCGCTGAGCAGCAACGGATCCCCTATCCACAACGTTGCCTTCCTGAATGGCACGGAAGAGAAGATTTTCGGCTTGCCTCAGGGCTTGGACAGCAACTCCACCATCTACTCAATGGCCGTGTACAATGACACTCTGTTCGTTGGTGGCAACATCACTGGAACCATCGCGAGCTCTAGTGTCAGCGGTATGGTGGCATATGACTTGTCGAGCAACTCGTTCAAGCAGAATCAACCCTGGTCTCTTACCGGCGAGAATGTCAGTGTCAACTCTATTGCTCTTCGACCTGGTTCGTCCGAGATCTATGTCGGCGGTAATTTCGATTCCGCTGGCTCGCTTCCTTGCACTACAGTCTGCGCCCTGGACACGTCCCTTAACAGTTGGAGCTGGCCTGGTGCATCCATCGGTGGTTCTGTCATGTCTCTTACCTGGGCCAGCTCGAACACCTTGTACGCCGTGGGCGATATCCAAATTGGCAACAACAAGACCGTTGTCGCTACTTTCGACAAGAAGACCTCGGCCTGGACCGCTTTCTCTGGCGCATCTACTTCTAACATTCCGGGGTCTGTGACTGCTTTCGCTCCTGCCAGTGAGGACATCTCTAACTTCTGGCTTGGCGGCACGTCGACCAACGGTTCAGCCTTCCTCCTCAACTACGACGGATCGAAATTCCAATCTCCAGGCTCCTTGTTCTCTAAGGGTACAACCATTCATGGAATTGAGATTCTGCCCATCAACCAGGATCATTCGTCCGTATCTTTGTTGAAGAATGACCAAACGCTATTGATCCTGGGCGAACTTGTCATTCCCGATTTCGGCTATGCGTCCGCGGCTCTCTATAACGGAACTGCTGTGACACCCTTCATCCTTTCGTCCAAATACAACGGCCAGCCTGGTAGTATGTCGCAAGTGTTTACGGAAAACAAGAACCCGTACACAAACCAAGGTGAGTAGTCTCAATGCTTTTTGCTTCCTCTCGTCTGATCACCACTGACCCCGTCTCAGCATCCGGCCACTCTAACGGTATCGTCGTCCTGGTCGCCTTCTGCTGCGCTTTGGGCTGCGTTTTCCTCATTGTTGCCGCTGGCGTCATCGCAAACAAGATCCAGCGCCGTCGCCAGGGCTACAGCGCTGCGCCCCAGACCTTCGGCACAGACCGACCAACCGACATGCAGCGTGTGCCGCCAGAGTACCTCTTCAACTCCCTGCGCCATCCCAACCCCGGCGCCCCAGTTATCTAATGAATGCACCTCCCTCCTTCCCCTTTTTTCCCGCTTGCACAAAATTCTCTTCTACCCGCCCTCTTATCCCCAAGATAGGCGTTTTGTCTGTGGTCAGCCTTTTTCTTGTTTCTCTGGAAGCAATGTCTGCTTATACCCCCGCTTGCAACCTTGCAACCCTCCCCCAATTAATGTCTGAATCTGTTTGATTTTGCTAGCGCGTTTCGTGTTCTGTACGCTCTGGCCTGGTTTCGTCGCAAATACTTGTCTATATGTTTGTATCTCTGTGTGTGGTGGTTTGAGACCCACCTTGACTTGATCCATCGCCTCGATTCCCCTTGTGCATATGCTGTGATACATGTGTACATCTGACACTTGTATGTAACTTAGTGAATACGTCCTGGGGGCGCGGATAATTCTACGATGCACCGTTTGATATTTGATACGTACTATCTCTTTCCTCAATTTACAGTAGAAGTAGATGGTGTTTGTCTGGGTTGAGGGACCTTCAGCCTTACCGAATAGAATACGGAGTAAGGCTGAGGCCAATCCTGGTAAGCTTGATATCTTCCGATGCTGATGAAATACTAATAGAACGAGACTTGTACAAGCGCTTAAGGTCGGGTTAGGATGAGCCCTATTTCTCCCATTTCTAGTTGCTTAAGTTGCTCTAGTATAAAATTTGGACCTCTCTACGCTCTTTTGCCCTGTTATTTCCTGGGTCTCAAGGAGAGCGATAGCTCTTGGAGCGTAGTGGCAAGAAGCACAAAACCGCGTTATTACGGTCTCCGTCTGTATCATTCAAATTCTCAAGACGGAGTCGTGAGACTTAGGTTTGGTCCTGACTGGTATTCGACACGGTCGTACTTAGTAGCCTGTAAATAACTTTATTTGAAGCTCGATTGCATGAAACTGACAGGGTTCTTGAGGAAAATGAGATGGGAGTCATTACCATCAAGCCACTCGCATTAATCACGCTCGCGATAGTTGGATATTAAAGCCTGTAGAAGACCATCTCATAGATGAATCCATGATAGCACCCTCTTTTGTAAGTGGCCGGGATCTGTCCAATAATAAGAGGGCGCATAACTCCAGTAATCAGCCCCACCGAGATGATCTGACTGTCTGACAGGATCTGACCTACAAGCTCTACACAGAGAGCCTCCACTCTAATCTGGTCTAGCGAAAAAGCCTCGACAGTATGGAGAGCTATCCCTCTTCCAAGCGCCTACGACGAAACATCACAAGGTGCTATGAATGTACGGGCCGCAGCATCTTTTGGCTCATCAGGGTCGCTAACCTCCACCAGGCAGGAGGCGCAAGGTAAAATGCCAATTGGCCTCCGAGGACGTGGCAACCTGCTCTGAATGTCTTCGAACCGGCGCTCAGTGCACTCTCCAAGCGCCAGAAAGCGAGCCAAACGCATCGTCGACAAACTTGTCCGACCATGAGGGACGACTCGAGCGCATAGAGCGAATGCTGCGTACTTTGATTGACAATCAAGACTCCTGCAAAGTACCTTTAAAGAATGACAGCATCTCGCAGCAGCCACTAGACTGGGATGAGATCCTGAATCAAGACTTGTTCTCGGGTCATTTCGGCCTTCCTAGCCCCTGGGAATACTCGATGCCACAGGACAAATGTCCCAAATCGCATCAGGTGCAGCTACCTCTGCTCCATTACAAAGATGAGACGGCTAAGCAGATCCTTCTTGAGCTTCTTCCATCCACAGAGGATGCTATTAACATAGCAAGTCACACCGAAGTGTGGGCGATGGAACTCCCGAACCCCCCCGGAGCAATCTGGAAACTCGGCGACAAGTCACCGGTTCGTGACGTCGGTGCTGCGGCACAATTCAGTACCATGGGCATAGCGAAGGCGATCCTATACTTTGCATTGAGCATACAGCAATTACCCCCTGACTTCAAAACGAGTCAACTCCAGATGGATGACGTTGACGATCAAGTCCGGCGGTATGCCCAAGTTGTGGGCACATTGGTTCTCGCACATGAGGAGATGGCGTGTTCCGCCGAGGGACTGGAGTGTCTGCTACTGCTTGGTATGATCCATATCAACGATGGCGATCTCAAGCAAGCATGGCTGAAATTCCGGAGGTCTCTCGACATTGCACGACTACAGGGCTTCCATAAAAGCTATGAACCCTCCGTGCGTCAGTCAGAATCCCCAGAGCTGGCGTTCCAGCGTCGATTATGGCTCTCTTCTGTTATGGGAGATAGCTTCTGCAGCTTGATTCTCGGGTTTGAGCCCGGCGCTGCGCAGCCATTTGGTCCGGACTATACCTGGGATGACCCCTTCGCAGATGAAAATGCCAATTTTCAACGACGGCTGTGCATAGTTTCATCCCAATTGAGCCAGCGGAATCTTTTTGGGCTCCAGGGTGATCTTGAAGAGGCAAAGTCCATAAACACTGCCATTGACACGCTGCAGAATTCTATGCCAGACTCTTGGTGGCAAAGGCCTGATCTCCGTGAAGAGCAATCACAGGACTGTGCCCAGGACCAAGATCGGCTTCTTTCTCATCTGTGGCTCTTCCAACTCCGTATCCTTGCCAATGTTCCATTTTTATTTTCACCGGAAGGCGAAGCAGAGCAGTACCGCGACCGCTGTCTGGAAGCATCAAAGACAACTCTATACAGATATCTGGGACTCCGGCTGGCTGGCACCAGTCGACTCCATTGCAGGGCGGCCGAGATTGCTGCTTTCGTCGCGTCGCTGGCTTTAATTCTCAGCTTGAGCAAGAATGCTGGCTCTCAATCATCTAATATACCCAGTGCGCTCAATCCCGACATTGTCCTGTTGGAGCAGATCATTGACTCTTTGGATGCTCTTGGTCGGAGTTCTGGGCGAGAACATCTCGCTTTGAAGAGCGCCGAGGTGCTCATGACTTTATTGGAAAAGTTAAAGATGGGTGACTCTGCGATCGCAAGGCATCTGGGTGAAAAGAGGAAGGCCACGGATCCTATAAACAGTCATCGTGCAGGTACGAGGCAAGTAGGCTTGACTGAGCTGTTGGTTACCTCCGTGAGAAATGCACTCGGAAACCAGTCAGTCATGCATATGCTTGATATGGATGGTAAGATATGACTTTGAAAATTGAATCTGAATTTTCATCCATCCAAATACCATCAAAACCCCAGTTTAACCGGAAATCATCGCTTCAGAAACTCTGCAATCAACCACAGACGGGTTGAATGCCTAATCAATGAGAACCCGGTCAATAATCTCTGGCTTTCAAATTGAAATCGATACACCAGTGGCTCTGTAGTATACTGCCACTGCGAAAAAAAGGCATCAAAAGATCAGATAGAGCTACGAGTCAGCCGTTCTAAGCAACTCCCTCCCCTTCGCCACAATAGTCCCATTCAGAACAATAACCCCCTCAACATCCCCCCCAATAGCAACATAAGCCAAATAGGCACCAAGCGCACCAACATTAATCGCCCAATTCTTCCCCATAACAGTAGCCAACATCCCCACCGCGAAACCATCAGGCAAAACACCCCCCGGACGAACGATAACCAATTTCCACCAGGAATCAGTTTGACCAGCCAACTCAATTGCTCTAGTATCGTGCAGGCCCTGGTAGACATGTTTAGCCAAACAACCTTACTATCCAGGGCAAACATGAAGATGAAGATGAGACGAAGTAAGAAAGGGAGTATACCTTCGTCTTCCGCTGCACATCCAAGAACCAAAGCTTCCTATCCGGATCCTGTTCAACAAATTTCCCGCTAACATGTACATAACGAAAATCCGCAGGTGTCTGCGTCTGCGTCTGACTACGCCGCTTGATAAAGGCTTCCTGGAAGGCAAGCGGGTACTCCACGTCCACTTTATGCGTCGGACTCAGTGAGCCTAGGGCCCTGCAGAACACGTGCAACCTTCACGTTAGCCCTGCATCCTGAAGTTTCCCCTCCATCCATTACTTTTACTTGGGGGGCTGCAATTCAAATTTGCTTGAAGTAGGTTAGGTGGGTGACATACCATATTATAGCTGACGCATCCATACAACGGTCTAGCAAATCATCTGACCAGCTGGAAAAATCCTCAACAAGAACCGTTTCAAGTTTTGGGTTGGAAGATATTTCTTCGGGGAGGGCACGGCGTACGAAAGCGACGATTTTGGTTATTTGTGGATGGGCGAGACATGCTCTGAGCGCGCCACCGCCGATGGTGCCAGTCGCGCCTGTTAAGAGGATTTTCATTGTGAAGCGAAGGATGTATCTGCAATTGTTAGAGTAGGTATTCACGATTAAGGAATTCAGAGCGGGTGTTGAGGATCAGTCTCAGCATAGAAGTGGTGTTTTTGAACGTGGTAGCAAGGGGAGTCGTTCCCTCGGCCGACTCGGCCGACGCGAATTCTTCGAGATGGAAGGAGATTCTGACAGCAAACAGATGCCAATTTTTGAAGACTATTCGTCTAGTGCTTGGTAGTTGTGGAGCTTTTTGTTTGTTGGACCTTGATTTCAGTATTTGCGAGAATCCAAAGTCAGCTCCGTGAGAGCTACCTGGTGTCTTCGGAAGATGAAGTATAGCCACGCCTAGCTGGGAATGATATTTCTCATCGCGCTCTAAATTACCATATTTCATATCACAAACTTTTGGAAGCGAGTCCTTTTTTATACTGTTCTATACACCTTGTGAGCTTTATAGCTCCATCGTTGAGGTACAGATCTACTCTTCCAAATCATCTCAGCCCAGTTGGGACACTTTACTCGCCGTCTATACAGCGTGGACGTGCTCAACAGCCCCAGCTGGTCTAGCCACAAATCCTGCAGGTTGACCTCGTCTAGTAATGTTTAATGTGTCATCCTCAACAAGTCATATTCCCCAAAACACAAGACTCGAGTCCCGGTATATTGGCAGTAAGAATGATACAGAAACAATGCATCACAAAGTTCTAGAAACCAAGGCAAAAGCAAGGCGACTCAAAGAAAAAAAGGAAACGCACAAAAGACAAGCATGGGTGTTGCGTTGCGTGTAGCATCATGATGGCGGAAGTCTCTCCCCGTCCGCTTCTTTTCTACAGACACCTCTTCCACTAGTCCACATCACAAACTGGACCCCTCGTATCACCGCACATCTCGGAACATTTTGGTGGAGTATAAACCTGCCACCGTATGGTTTCATCTGATAACATGATCGACACTGTCGTTTGCCGTGCGCATCAATCCAAGACCAAAGACTTCCAGATCACTGAAGCGGCAGAAGTCCAATTGTCGAAAAGACGCATCCGACTGTAATTGAACATCTACTGAGGCTTCTTGTTGGCGGCGGCGGGGCCAGCAATGTAGCGACCAATGTCAGTGGCCTCGTACACCTGACGCACGACACCCTTGAAGGCCTCCCAACCCTGACGAACCTGAGGGGGAGTGCTCTGGTGAGAAATCGAGGCATCAGCACGAGCGGTGAGCTGGCGAACAGCCTGCTGGACGAAAGAGCTCTGGGCGTAGCGGGCACGGAAGAAGGACAGGTACACGATCAGCAGAATCCAGCTGCCCTTGGAGAAGGTAATGGCAGAGAGAACCAGGCGGAGAAGGAGCAGGATCTCAAGAGTAGCGACAACACCCATGCTGGCATCGTAGTACTGCTTGATGAAGCGGCCAATGGTCTCGGCGAGGGAGCTCTGCTTGCCGGCGGGCTTGGAGCCGGAGGGCGAGGCTGGACCAGCGGCACCGGGAGCTGGGGGCTGCAGGGTCGGGATGAGGTACATGCGGGTGTAGGTCGCAACGTGGAAGACCGAGTAGACGCTGAAGGGGAGGAGGGCCAGAATGAGCTGGCGGGAGTAGAGCCAGACGAGAGCCATTCCTTTGAGTAAGTCCATTAGCTTGGATGTTCTCTGCACGTGCGCCGGCTGCCACATTGCCTTCTCGCCGGGTCCCAGAAATACTCACCGAGGTACTGCACGTTCTCATCCGAGATGAGCTTGGTCACAATCTGAGGCACACTGCCGGAGACACCCCGGGCGAAGTGGCCCTTGTAGACGACGATTCCGTAGGTTACAGCGGCAGAGATGAACGCCAGCCGGTAGGAGACTCGGGCGGCGGAAGAGTAGTAGTTGAACACGATGAAGGAAAGTGTGTAGCGGAAGACCGAGACGAGCAGGGTAAGGTGGCTGAATTGCAGGTCAGTAATCCTATCTCGAAGTCTGTGGAAAGCGTGCGTCGGCTGTCTCCGTTGATGTGACGTACCCAACAAACCAGGCAAACCTGTGGTGATGTTAGCGGTTAGCATTGATATCTCAAGGATTGAAGCTCATCCATGCGATGACAAAGAAGCCGGAACCGGAACATACTGGAGGGTCTGGGCCAAAGCCTTCAGCCTCTCGGCCAGAGGCAGGTTCGCGGGAGGAGGAGGAGCCATGAGGGGAGTTGTGCCGAGGATCAGGCAGGTAGGAAGGAGGTCGGAGGAAGGAGAGGAGAGGCAAAGGTGAAGGGGTGTTTGTGATTCGGAATACAGTAGAGAGCAGAGAAAGCCGGATACAGGCCTGGAAGCAGAAGGAAAAACGAGGATGTGTCGGTGGCTGGGAAGCGGGGATGGCAGTGCCGGAAGTCGGAGAAGTTGTGTGTTACTGTGTCTGTGACCTGTGCTTCCGCCCAGCTCGGGAGCTAACGTTAGTGAACAGAAGTAGTAGTCAACTGGTTAGACTCCGCCCTGGGACGCGGTGACGTCGGGCATTTCGGATGATGCAATGCACCCCGGAATAGAGTTTACTTGATTTGATGCACGTAGATAAGAAGTAATTAGGTCACTAGGTATAGGTCAGTTACCACGTAAATCAAGTATGTACAGTCAGTCTAGCATATAGTCAGGTATAATGTTGACTCCCACCAACTTAGCGTACCCTGGCACCAACTAGCTCGCAGCACTTCGGACTCTAAAAGTCAAGATTCAGCTCCCATAGTTCCTGGCCCTCGGTGCAAACGAGCGACTACTGGATAAAGATCTTCTCGGGTTCTTACATCGAATTGTCGAGGCTGTTTTACTGACTTTTGGCAAATGGAGCAGATTAGGTCTGACCGCTAGTTTCAGACTCTATCGCAAACTACAAGAGTGCCTATCTCCACATGAAGTGGATTTCCTGCGCACTGACAAGCCAGCTTGGGCGGATGCTAATCATCAAAATCTTTACTTTCTCGAGCCCGACCGAGTATCTCGACCAGTATTGACGAGAATAATTACATAGTCCAATCTCTCACAGAAAAAGATTATTGAAGCGATGACGGCAAACCCCCGAGAGCACAAATGACGCTGACAAGAGCACAACGATGAAGAAAGCTGAACGGAAAGCCTTCCTCGGAGGACCAGAATCCACCCGCCGCATATTCCTTTGCCATCGCACAATAACAAAAAACAGATCACGCATCCCAAAATCCGGCCAAAGCGTATCTACGATTTGGATATCAGTATCCTCGTGGCACTGCCAGAGGAGAAAGTCGCTAAATCGATTGACACCAGACGTCCGCACGAGGATATCCACCGGAGGGTCACCAGCCGTGTACATCCGAGCTGTAAGTGAGTCGGCGGCGATGCTGGTAGGCGAAATGTTGCTGTCGCGGCATTGTTGCGCCGTTGCTCGCACTGCACTTACCATCTCGTCGCGCGAAGTATACGCGACGCACAAGTTCAGTGTTCTCTTGTTCCAGCGGCTTGTTTCGGACTTCGCTTTCTCAACTAACTCTTTCGTCTTCTCATTCAGCTTGTCCATTCGACCCAGCACCTTGAAGGTACATTCGTATCGCTCAGCTAATCCCCCTGGACGGATACATTCGATGATCTGATATTGGAGGAGCTTCATGAGCTGGTCGACTTCCTTTGTTGTCCGGTGGAAGTTCTCAAGGCTGAATGCATATATTGTTACGCATTTGACGCCTAAATCGAAACACAGTTCTATGGTCTAGAAGAGGTCAGCACTGATGATAAAAGTAGGCTGTAATTTGAATGAGCGATACATTTGTTGCCACTTGCGACCCTTTATAATGCCCCTTTGCGGCTGGTACTCCATGGGCCTTGGAGTATCGCCGATTGCCATCCATGATGAATGCAACATGTTCCGGTATTGGGCCTGCCTGAAGGGTCCTCAGAAAGAGATTTCTTGTAACATATGATTCTAAGGCGTCTTTTGTGTACTTGGAGAGTTGCATAGACATTTCGTGACCTGGTGTTGAAGAAAATAGGTGTCCTGTTGATGGAGATGGACGGCTGAAAAAGTATAACAGTGAAGGCTGTATGTGACAAGTCATCTTACATTGAAAGGCAAACCTGCAGCCTGCAGGCACTATCACCGTCCCCCGCAGATCATCTTCCGTATAAGGGGCGTACTTGCTGGACTAAGTTACAGCTGAAGGGTTTTGCTCTTTCGCCACGATAGCTTAGCGATTGGAATATAAGACCTCCACGTCGAGGTGTTCGCTGGAGGATAGCTCATTGCCATTTCAACGATGATCTCTTACCGTTACTCTGATGAGCTCGATGCAGCGAAAAGACCCTCCTCGTCATTTACTTCTCTCCCTGTACGACTTCGCAAAGACGATTCCCTGTCACAGCGAGCGAGTGCCAAATTTCAGTCTGAATGGAACAACTCGGCCTCACAACAAGTTGTTTTTGGTTCTCAGGGCATCTTTGGGCATATGTTGTCCTTGATTCTACCAGAATGTCCGCCAAAGATGGTCTCTGTGATTACCAAGCTTTTTGACTATGCCTTTCTTGAAAATGGTAAGGTCTTTCTCTCGTTCGATTAGCTACAACATCTGACAAACAAGATATACTGGAAACCACCGGTGAAAAGTTGACACCGTGGGGCACCCTCGCCCAGCTGCCCGATCCTGAACAACAAAGATTACGAAGAGAGATATTGGAAGAAATCCTCGATATTGACAGCCCGTTGATCATGTCGCTTGCATTCTGCTGTCAGGAGTACTGGGCAGCCAAGTCAAACCCCCTACAAAGTCCGGCGACGTTCGAGGAATTTATTCAACAGCGAAGGAGTCATGTTGGAGCCAGGTAAGAGAGTCGCCTTGGCTCTGTTGAGCTTGAATTAAGACCATAGCCAGTACGATTGGCATCATCGTTCGCATATGCATGGACATACATCTTGATCAAGACGAGGTCGAAGCCATTCAGCATATTACCGACCCAATAGAAGAATGCCTGGGCCTCAGCAATGACTATTTCAGCTACAAAAAAGAGAAAGAGGATCTCACAGAAGGAAATGGCTTGAATGCAGTGTGGTTCCTTATGCAGAAAGATGACGTTTCAGAAGAAGAGGCGCTTGAGCAAGTCAAAAACAAGATTCTTTCGCTCGAAAATGTCCACAGCGCAGCAATTGCCGAGTTGATGGAAAAGAATGCACTGTCTGCAGAAATGCAACGTTATCTGACATTTTTCCGCCTTGCTCATGGTGGTCTGCACCTTTTTTACACTACCACAACCCGGTACGGATTGGTCGTCAAGCAGAAACCGAGCACATGGTGGGTATTGATACTTCGTGCGGTGACTGTCGTCTTTGCCGTTGCATGCATCATGGTTTGGTTCTCGAAATCCGGTATTCGGGGGATTCATGGGTTTATTTAGCTTCAGTTACACGGAATTAAATCATTCCTCTTGCAAGACTTGTGCGGCTAGGATTAGTACATTCATTACCTGCTGTCAAAAAGCCCTGGTCCGGATACCCATAGGTGGATAGCGCATATATGAAATCTTACTACGGGACAGCTCATGTGAGAAACTCATAACTGAGGTCAGAAACGCCTGTCAACATCTGAGCTCCAGCTCATCCGCCGTCTGCTCGGACTTACTCAAGAAGTTCGAGTGCGACATATCAACTTGAAAAGTCACTGGGTTACCCAAAGTCTTTGCAAAACTCTCCTGGACAAACGGCTGCAAAGCGGCATGCGTGTCGCAGAAGATGTACATGGATAGCATCTCGTGTCAGGGCTCAAAGGTAGCCGGCTCCAGGAAGGAGGCCTTGGAGTGCGGCTTCAGCTTGAAGATGGCAGTTGCTTGGGCCTCGGGGATCATGTCGTGGGAAAACACTGTTTCTTGCTGAGAGGTGCGGCAGTAGCCGTCATCTGGGTCCTGCAATAACGCTCAGGAATAGCTCTTCGCAATAATAGATGTATTTCTGTGCAGTCTAAAGTCTTCAGAGAAAAACCAGAAGAGCAGGAAAGCATATACGCTGAGAGCCATCCACGAAAGCTAATTCCCTCTCAGCTTATCAATAACAGACTTGCCCTTGGTCCCCACAAAAGCAGCCAGCCAAACCACCAGTGCGACACCACGATAATCCGGCGCCCTTGCTCGGCCAATGTCCGCAAGACACCGTAGGTATTGGCGATGTCAGCGTGCAGGCCGGACTTGGTGGGCTCGGCTGCGCCGACAGAAGGGAGTGTGATGGCTTCGGAGTCAATTCCCCGTCTGCGAAGGAGAGCGCGGATGCTATCAAAGGTATCCGGTGTGTGTCATGCACCCGACACGAAGACATAGATAGGAGTGTTGTTGACAGCCATTGTCGTGCAAGTTTATGGATCACGAAACGCTAGTCGTTATGAGTTGAGAAGCTAAATAGATGGCGGATCTTGTGGAAAAGCCGGGTTAAGCACTAGAATGCTGTTGCAAGAAATACCAAATGAGTAGCAGCGAAGAGAGCACATCTAAAAGGGAACGAACCATTTAAGCTCGTACCTCAATCGAAGTTCACCTAGCAACGGCGCCCCACGGACTTTCGACAAGCCAGCAACAGTCCATGCAAGTCCGTTAAAGTCCATTTTTAAGGAGCCGTTGAGTTTATCCGAGAGGAGACATTCACTCCTCTCCCTAGTCATCATCCTGAGCCTCTAACCTACGTCATGCCAGGTTCGTAGTGCATATAACCTAAGCCGAGCTCTCCCACAATCCCGCAGAACTCCAGATCTCAAGCAAAATCTTATCAAACTCCACAATCGGTGATCTGTAGCCCCAGTGGTGCGGCTACCAAGCACCGGATGATGCATCTGGTGTTGATCCCGTCCCACCCGGAGGTTGTCCAGGGCCAAAGGCAGGGCAGGTTACGGCTCCACAGGGCTGGTAGAGGACGGATGATCCGCGGCCAGAGACCGAGACAAGTAGGCATGCCGAAGGATTTTATTTTCGAAGAACGAGGCCGTTGAGAAATTCTAGGCACTGATTTGCTCAAGTCGTTTTCGCTGGAGCTTGGCGGATTTGGCCAGAGTTAAAATGCGCATCCCATGTCGTTTGACGCCTCTGAACGGTTGGTCGTTCGGTAGTTAGGGTACTTCAGAGCTTTGAGGGATTCCTGTCGAGAGCATTGATTGACGAATCAAATTGAAGTATTTTCGTTGGTAACGAATAGAATATAGGTATTGTGTGGGCTTTTAGGCTTGTGGGCTAAGCACCTAGTTCTGCGCTTTGTTTTCTTTCCCGCATGACTCGGCAACAGACCATGAAGTAGGGCAAGATGGTTGTTGTGTCGTCGGTTGAACTTCCCTATACTCAGAGTCCAGCATGGTGACTGTGGATATTTATGAAAGCCGTTAAAGAGAGTATCGACCGAACTCTATCTCCATCACGGCTCTGGGCGTAGTTCTTGAGGCGTATACATCACGACGGTGGAATAATCATCCCCATCTTTCTCATCTATGCTCTTATTTCCCCCACGCAAGACTTCTGCATTTCCGTAAGAATTCTGGGCAGTATCTTCGTTGGATAAGTCATCGTAATCATCTGCGTGGGCGTTTTCCAATGTGCACCGACTGGAAAGGCCTGGAAACCTACCACGTCGGGCACTTGCATCAACCTCAAGGGCTCGTTTATCGGTAACAAATTACTGAATATCCTCATAGGTATTGCCATCTTGGCTCTGCCGGTTCGTGCTGCCTGGGAGCTGCATGTGACTGTGATGCACCGGCCATCCGTGATTGCTGTATCTCAGCTGGGCAGTTTGTTTGTCTCCCTTCCCTCGGGCTGCGTGAATGTCAAAACCAAAGCAGGAGACTTTACTAACAACCATTTCACCAACAGCTTTGTCGTTACCAGCGCCAATCGCTTCTTCACACTTTTCGACTTGCAACCCAGCGATCCCCGCTTAGAACCCTCGCCAAAGCCTGCACCTGGTGTCTCAGCGAGTGCTCTGGTGGTATCATCGCGGCCTCCAAGCCCATTTTGCATCCCTTGTTCGTCATACTCCTGCTGAAAATTGTAAGCTTGATCTGCAGCCCTTCCACGACGGGCGTCCAAGGCTCTAGTCCCACGAGCTGTGACTGGAAAAACTCTGTCTTGCGTCCATCAGTTGAGATCATGGATAAACAGAGGGTGCAGTTGGTTGCCAGTCAGGCGGATGACAGGTCGGTGCCGCTGAACACGGTTCGACATCGTGACGTGAAGACGATGGAACTGAAACTAGGTGTGTTCGTGAGTTGATATGTGATCGAATGCACATTGTTCGTGGAATTGGATGGAGCAAACTTTTCGATCAGGCAATTCAATCGGATTGTGAAACTCTGCCGGATCAAATAGAATATTGCCTGGAGTCAAAGGCTTTTATTCTGCAGCTTGATGAGTTGCCAATGGCATAGTCATGAGAATCTAATATCTCTGCATTAACGAGCTCAACGGCCAGGCATCCTGAAAGGGCGGAAATATGCTCATTCGTTGTGTAAGTGAAGACTGGTTTACTTATTTTCTTCCTAGTCAAATGCCAAAGCAGGCAAACAAGGTCCAGGAGCGCGATCATCGATGAGTCTGGTTTCAGATTGACTGCAACTAGAATACAGCTCCGATAAACCCTGCCCTGCTTCCCTCCCTGCTCAACATGAAGCTCTACCTAGATGTTTCCCCGTGATTCCTCTATGCTAATTCGTTAGCATAAGAAGCTACACCGAAGTGGATTTCAGAGCTCCCGGGTGTCAACTAGTCCTACAACATTGGACTGACCACCAAGTCTGGCCCTCTGGATGATGATGGAATTGTACTTTCACCTCGCCTCCAATTCCCCCTTCAATACACCCTCAGTCCATACACTCTCAAAACAACCAACCCATCCAGAAAACAATTGAAAAACAAAAACCATCAGACCCCGCAAATACGATGATCCCCCAGCTTTGGGCGTTTGGCATGGACCCCATGAAATTGCACAGACAAACAAATCAGAAATTAAACCAAAGAAGCCACAATGCCCCGTCGTGCATGACAGTTGACCAAGCCAATGAAAATCATCCGACAACATACAAAAATACTTAAAAATGGATCGCTATCACATGGGGCCACCAACTAGCAAATTTACCTCGGCGAGTCAATAGTTCGGGGGTAAGGTTTGCCTGGCACCTGCACCCGCTAGTCCCCGCGATCCCTGCTCCATTGGGGGCGCGATTATCCAGTCTAGTGATGACTATTAGCGAGAATCAACAAAAGAAAAATGGTGATAGTACCTTTCTAGAGTCATCGGTGATTGCACCGATCCATCAAGGTCATCCAAGTTAGGCAAATAGTGCTGCATCCACGACTCCACGGGGTCTGTTCACCCCCGCATATTCGGGATCGATAAATGTGAAAGCACATGCCAATACTGAAAAAACTTCCCCAGAAATGCCTCAGGGCTCCATAATTGGTTTAATGATTATCGATGGGCATCCGGCGCTGATCATCAAGTTTTTCGAAAGACTATCGCATCAATGGATCAACCAAGTGGAGGAGGGCCACCTGTATACTTTACGTATAGTTTTTCTCCGACCACTTTGGAGGATGTATAGCTTGGAAAGAGCCCTGTGAAGCAAGCCGTGGGTCTACTTGACTGTTTCGGCCTGTGAATCCGCGGTACTCGTGCCATCAACATCAAGATCTTGGTCACCCCCGCCCTGTCGGCCTCGGCCGGTGAATTTCTGGTTCTGACATGATGGCAAGAGGGCACGAGGGCATGACGGTATCTCCGAGGCGGCGGTCAATGATCAGATCATCTATCTAATTGTTGAGGCTTGATCGCTTCCCCGTGGGGTGGTGGATGGTGATTATTGTGAGCGGGGTTTAATACTGGAGCCCTGGTTGGAACACGCATCATCGATCATGTCACAAATTAAATACTGTAGCTATTGTTGAGTTATTGCACGTAGATCGCTGCCAGAGCCAGAGACATGATCTTCATGCTCCCGGTTTCAGGCGGAGGGGAAGGTATCCCATTGCCGAGATACGGCTGATGCAGGTGCAAGAACTGGTTCATGGCTGGATTTTAGGTGCGTGAACCAAAAAGAGCTGGCAGTTGAATCGCGGGGATGAAAAGACTGTGCGGGTCGGGGAGGGAGAGCAGTTTAGATTGGACCGCAGACGTAATACGTGAGCTGGCTTCTGAGTCTCGAGGAATTGAGGAGACTTAGACCTTGCCCGCTGGGTTACTCATAGGACTTCACACAGTCGTATACTCGCATGCAGTGTATATGGTGTACATCCCTGTAGAGTGTCCTCACCATCCTACAATCCCAGACAAGTTCGTCCACAATGCAACAGTAGCCCAAAACACTTTTCCAAGTACCAAAAGAACCACAGTCTCCAAGTTGCGGCAGTAAGTTCAAAAGTTGTACGGAGTAAGCTGTCCTTAAAACAACCCACAACCCTGAAACTTTTCCTTCACCCAACGGCTTGCCGGTGGATCCGACACACACCCAGCATCAGCACCAGCACCAACTTCAAGTCCAAATCCAAATCCAACTATCTACAGTAGGTGCACCGCGTACGCGTATCTCTCCAACCTCCATCCCAATCTCCCCTTGACAATGCCTAAAGAAATCTGCACACACGAAAGAAAAGCCACCTTCGTCCTACTGTACTGCTTACACTGAGCCAGTGAGCCCTGACAGCCCGACATGGGTCCTCTTATGCAGGAACGGCCAATATACCTAGTTAGGAACATAGGGGTAGCCCTAACCTCCAAGTTCGAACTTTCGCGGTGTGTAAACCCCTTGGAGGCTGGAGCCACCCAATTACATCCCATCCCAGGTTAGACGGACGAGTGTTTCAGCGCACGCGAGCCTATTGGGTTCCCGGGGCTGGATTGGAAGGGTTCTAGACTGTTTGAGCATTTACCTTGATCAACAAGGGTATGGTTGAATACTTGGATGCTGAAGAAGAAGAAACTGTTTTGATAGCCATGCAACAAGA
>JAXQJV010000285.1:0-24663 GCA_037042255.1 Penicillium sp. PG106-07D | reverse complement strand
CCATCTCCTCCTTCACCTTCACCTCCACCGTGGGCATTCGCATGCCCCATAACACCCACCTCCCCCAACCGCGCCAAATCGCCAAGCTGTGCATGCAACCACTCCCGCGTCTGCTCCAGGCCAGAATCATGATAAACCCGCATCCGCCCATAAACCTGCACAGCGGCGTAGTTCCATGTGGGCGCGACTTTGCCCGTAGCGGGGCCGGAAGTTTTATAGAAGTGCGGGGTGATGTAGTGATCGACGGGGCTGGTGAAGATGATCAAAACTTCGCCTGGGAGGAGATGGCCCGCGCCTGGACGATCAAAGCCCTGGCCCTGATCGTCCACCGCAGATCCAGATCCGGGGGTGGCGGGACGGACATCCGTGACGGCTTCGATGAGAGCGGCAGCCTGGGGATTTGCGCGGCCGATGTGGCCCCGTAGCACTCCCAGGCTTCCGGGAGGTGGGGGATTGTGCGTTGAGGCGTTGAGGCTCGTATCATTTGCGTCAGTTGTCCCTGTCTCTGTGCTTTCTGGGGCGTCTAATACCCAGGGGATATGGCTGCATTGTAGGGTGGGAAAATTGGATGAGGGGAGGGAAGTGGTGAGGACGCCTAGGGGGTGGGCGTGGATGAAGGCGTGGAGGGTTGGGAGGTCGCGGACGGCGTGGGCGGGGTGGAGGTGCATGGTGAGTGATGAGTTTTCCGGAGTATTAAGGTTGTTGTAACCTTGTCGGATCTCCAGATATGCAGAGAATAGGGATGCACTGATTGATGTGGTACTGCGTGTTTGTAGATGGAACGTTCCATATCAGAGGACAGGAGCGAAAGTATAAATACAGCTTGAGACGGGCACCTAGGCTGGCATATATCACGGCATTTGATATCCCACCAAATTGTATATACGCCGACCAGAGTTTCTATTAACCTCGGTAGGCCCTCCTACGCTGTCTGAATTACGAGAGTAGACCTCTTGATTATGAATCAGAACTGCAGCTATTCAGATCATGGCTGAGGTTATACGAACGCCAAATTCGCGTCTTCGCATGTTGGCGATACGAGTTATCTAACCCTTTTGGGAAATGCAAGGAAGAGAACTTGGGACTTTGCGACGCCAACCTAGGCTTTGAGAAGGGATAAGTAGTTTATGAATCTATATATGCATTATTCTTACACAAGAACCAAGGTTTGGCTCGTATCTATAGATTATGCCTACAGATTAAGGAGTTGCATAAAACCGGGGCTGGGCGGGTGTCGACAACCGCATTCCTAGGTCGAGATATCATCCATTCTTAGCCCGCTTCAATGGTTGTTGGAGGTCCACCGTAGGGGATATTTCTGTCATTCTAGTTTGTCTAGGTGCCTCTGGTGAACACGTGCTAGGACAAGTCAACCGCGAGACTCCAGTGATCTGTCGAGAATTCGAGCCCGGGGTTAGATACAGTATTAGGTTGGTGATTGTATTCACACCCTTTTCCATAAGGGCAAATAGCGCGAGAAGACATTTTATTGTTCTTATAGGCTCACCGTAGAACGGGCATCGGTCTACTTATTGCATGAGTAGATTTGATTACTTCCAGGCTTTGAAAGTATCATAGAGCTGCTCAGTGAAGTTCCACTGGAATCTAATAGTATATTTAGGAGGTATGGGGTTGCACGACAACATAGTTTCTAATCAAGATAGGTACTGACCTAAACGAACACGAGAAAGTACCTTAGGTTCCGTCTACGCGGAGCAACGAATGAACCTCGGTAACCTTGATGTCGATATATACCTCCAGTCCATTCAATACACAAATCGTCCATGCACATCTAATGCATCGCGATGGTGTCAAAGTACAACACAGCCCACTCCACTTGGGCACTAAAGAATGGAAAGGGACCTCCGATAGGCACCTAACAAACACAAAAATAACCATAACCCAGGATCAAGATCAAAATCAAGATCCAAAGCTCCAGCGACTCTTATCCTTAGAACCCATGACGACATCTTCAGATCTATGCATCGTCCGGGTCGGCACGTACAAAACAGAGCATACCACAGAAAAAAAGCCCCAAGTCACCCTCGCTAGAACAACGGCCTCCCCGACGCCATTCTCACAAAATCAAACGGCACATTCTGCCCCACCAACAACCGCAACGTCTCAACAGTCGTCCAAGCACTAACATCCTCACTCCCATACGCCGTCCACCCCGCACTACTCGCCACACCCAGCGGATCCCCCTTCCGCGGCCCGCTCGTCAAATCAAGATAAACCTTCCCCCGCGTCGACGGCGGCGACGACCGGCCATTCGTACGATAATGCCTTAACAACGGCTGCACCAGCAGGGACTTTTCCGGCGGCAGCGCGGAGACAATGACGAACGGCTGCTCGACCAGCTTCACGCTCTGAATCGAGGTAAACGGCTCCAGGCCCGCGGCCAGCGGACCAGAAGCCTTAAAGCCGACCGTGTAGATAGACCCGACGCCCAGACTGCGCAGGGCGAAGATCGCAGCGGAGGCGTCTGTTTCTGAGCCGGCGAGGATGATCGCCGCGCGGCCGCGGTACGCGGAGGGGACGTACTCCCTGGTTAGTGTGGCGCGGATGCCCTTCCACGCGGCGTTTTCGCCGACGAAGCGCGCGGAGCCGGTTTCGCCGGGCACGGACAGGGCGATTGTGTCGACCAGGCCTATAGCGCGGGCGGCGTCGCTGACAGCCGGGATGTAGGTGGTTGAGCTGGGGATTGGGGGGTTGAGGCAGGCGCCGCCGAATTGGGGCTGGGCCAGGATGGATTCCATAGAGCCCTTAGGGCCGCGGTCGATGGAGGTGAAGGTGTGGGGAAGGCCGAGCTCGTTGAGGCACTTTTCCATGAACATGGAGTGCGGGGTGGCGCGGAAGGAGCCAATGACGTAGAGATCGCGCTTGGGCAGTTGGCCCATGATGTGGAGGGCTTCGTTGATCTCGGCT
This sequence comes from Penicillium sp. PG106-07D, assembly GCA_037042255.1. NCBI lineage: Eukaryota > Fungi > Ascomycota > Eurotiomycetes > Eurotiales > Aspergillaceae > Penicillium > Penicillium sp. PG106-07D. The sequence continues at coordinate 21,735 of JAXQJV010000285.1, read as the reverse complement.
GCGGTCAGTTGGCCCGGCGCGGCAATCATGGGGAGCAGGGGGTGGGTGATGGGGGAGAAGACGGTGTTGAGGGCACGCGAGAGCTGGCCCATTTGGCCCATGTTGACGGCGGAGAGGAGCGGACCGGGCCCGCGGGATCTGATGGTTGATCGAAAGTATTCCAGTTCGTAGTTCGCCTCAATGGTCGAGACCATGGCGATCATCTTGACGATGTCGCCGTACTTGGCGCTCTCGGCAAAGACGCGCTGCGCCTCGGGTGCCGTCCACTTCCACGTCCCCGAGAAGTCGTGGAAGGCCGACATGATAATGCTATGGCCCTTGACCTCTGATAACCGCCGACGAATCTCCTCGGGCAGCCACAGCTCCACGTCGACATACTCGACGCCCCACTGGATCGCGCGGCGCAGGTACTTGTAGAACAGCATGGGGTCGTCCATGGGGAATTTCCCATTCTCCTTGGTACACCGGCAGGTAAAGATAATCGGCAGCTCGGTATGTTGCCTTAGGAGCATCAATTGCTGGCCGACGTACTTCAAGCTCGGCACCGAGCCCGCCGCAGCGCTATCCGCCGTAGGCTCGACCAGCAAGTCCACACGGATTTCCACCGCATCTGATCCCACCGACAAGATATCCAGATTCGGCAACGCGGCATGCACATCCGGGAAGGTGGTCGAGATGAAATTCGTCCGCGTCTTGGTGCGCAAGTCCTCATGCGGCCTGGTCTGGCCCAGGATCAGCGACAGGAAGCGCGTCAGATCGCGGCGTAAAAAGGGCGTCCGCGAGTACAGGAACTCGTAATCGCAGGTTTCGGTCAGCGCGTCCTCGGGTGCGGACCCATCTTCCACGCAATACGTGTTGATCAGGATGATCGACGACCTGTCGCATCCCTCGAGGCTGCGTTCAAGGTCGTGTGCCAACACGCCCGCGACGACCACGTCGGTGGCTCGGGCGAGCGTCGCAAGGGATGTCTCCGTTGTCCAGGGCTTTCCCAGTATCTCGGCCACCATGTGTACAATGCTTTCCATGCCCGCGCCGAACACAATGACTATCGTTCCGGACGGGGTCTCCGGCGGCGGAATAACTGAGGGGGCGACATAGTTCTGCGGGGACGACACCGTCGGTGCGTTCGAGACAATTGCAGCAATGTTCAAGACCGACGCCGTCGAGGAGGTTGACGAAACGGTGGAGGAGGAACCGGTCGAGGAGTGATTGGAAGACGCACGAGGATGGTCCTTGAGGGGTGTGGAGACGGCAGCTTCGTCTAGTAGCGGCGTTGCCACGGGCGGAAGGGCAGTTGGCATCATCGTCGCATAGCAGACCTAGACGGGTTCATACTTGGGCCAGAAAAATCAACGCAATCGCACCAGAATTTCCCCCGCAAGGTATATTCACGGATTCAACTCCGAGATTCGCGGGATAACCGACACCGTCCACAGTCACGCGAAAGGCCCCAGCCGCGAGCAGACACGAGACCAGAGAAGTCGAGTCAGGATAAGTGAAGTTGGTAGGAAGCACAGGGTAAAAAGATAAAAAGGGCCGAAAAGAGAGAGAATGAGAGAGAAGAGAGAAAAAGAGGATGTGTGAATGGGAAAATTGGCTATCAGCGTCCGGCTTGCGCCCGGCAAGTGGTAAGTAGTATCCGCAACGGCATAGACCGGCGTTTGACCGAGGAGGCGAATGCGAAAGGGTCGGAGAGAGTAGTCAGAGAGAGAAAGAGAGACACTACTCTGGAGTCGTACTGTCACTCTGAGATGGCTGTTTCAACGGGTTTAACCGGGTAAAGTGCGACAGAGAGGACAGAAGAGAAGTTGAAGGTAGGTCGGATAGAGTTTAATACGGAGGAGGCGGCTATAGCGCAGGTTGGAGGAAGAGTTGGATAGAGTCGTAACGAAGAGGAATTTCTGTTTGGATCGGACCGGGGGAGTACAAGAGAGAGGGAAAGGCTGATTGAGTAACAGTCTAGGAGTATGCCAGGCGATGCACATCCGAGGAGGATCTCTCATTCAACTGGACCCAGTCGCATCTCCATCTCCATTGCGGTCCATTGAAATTCCATCGTCAACTCCATTCCGGGGGAGGCGGGGGGCGGCCGCTGACGGGGTTAGGTTTCTCCGCCAATTAGACGCCGTCGGATATTGAGATTGATTTACGGAGTATTGGACTCGCATTTCGTTTTGCGAGGGACCATTGGACCAACGGGTTTAGTAGCGTTGGAGAGTATCCATGAAAAGGGGGTGGGATTTTTATCCGGTTAATGTCACTAAGGTAACTAACTACATACATACTGGGATAACGAGTCAGGTACATCTGGAGAATATCACAGCTAGAACAACCTTCCTGGCTCTGGCAAATGTGCCTAAATGCTCATAATACGATAGCAGTACTCCGTACATTACTAGTAGTATAGTAGTACCTAACTCTCTAGACTTCGGATAGCTCTCTCTTGGCATGTAGCCACCGAACCCCGATCAGCAAGCTTACCCTCGTAACCCTACATACTACACGGTATAACTGTCGTTAGCCGCTTATCATCCAGCCACAGGTTCAATGACCAGGTCACACTCTACCTAGGCAGCTAGAGATAATTTCCAGCAAACCGCCCGAATCCTGGCTCAAGGATGTAACCCCCGATCGATCTATTCAGTAGTCCATAAATCCAAAGATTCCCCACGATATGATACGGGGAAAATCTCCGGCTAACCAAAGAGCCACGGCTAGTGCACAACCAATGACCACGGATCGGGGGTGATCCATCTTACCCACCGACTCTGGACGAAAAGTTATGCCGTCAACCAGGGCAGTAGGACTAACTACCGTCCACCCAGCAATCAGCCATCAAGCCCGCCCGGGGGAGGGGGGATAACAAAAAAGGGTAAGGAAAGGGAGTAATAGGGCTTAGCTGGATGGGCCGCGATGGAGGATGGAACAATTGATACGCGCACGGAAATATATGGCTAATTGGCCGCGGTAGTGAAGTCTGCTTCAGCTGCCGAGTTGACAGTGCTTGCTCTTGGAGTCTTTACGTAGTTTGCTTACTGCGAGAGACAAGTCATTCAATAAGAAGGTCATGGATGAGCACGACTGGGAGGGTCGTCTTATAGTTCATTGATGGACCAGGAAGTACAGGTCCAAAGACCAGAAAAACATTGATCAAAACAGCCATCACTCTCCCTTCCTTTGGGTTCTTTCATACATTTCCCGATCAAATGATGAAAAAAGGATTATCTCCAAGCATTGCTGGCAGGTTATGTGGATAGACATGTCAATGGTCTTACATGGCAAACCGTAAACATTGTCAACATGGTCAAGACATGGAGAAGAGGTGATCAAATCATCGAATATTGGAAACACCAGCACTCAGGCACAACAATCAAAACGAGAGAAGATACCAGCCAAGTCAAAGGGGGGGTATTGGAAGGGCAGGAACGGACACGAGGTGCATAATGCACGATGTAACTGGCAGTTTGGAACACTCGCCAACAGATAGCTAAACCAGACAAAGATAGTGCCGGAAAAATCAAACGGTGTATCAGGGTAACTTTGACAGATCAAGCCAGATTTGCACTTTTTAGTTTGCTTTGTTCACTCCACCCGACCTCAAGCCGGAGGAAATACTATGTACGAGGAAAATAAAGGGCCCGACGTCAACAGGTCGGTGGAATGCCACATGAAGATCCCGAGGTTCGTCAGCGGGATGCTGTGACTTACCACAACACATTAGAGTATGCTAAGCGGTGGGAAGACACGAGACGCGAGACACGAGACACGAGACATGAGAGTCGGACAGCGAGGACTGGGTGGAGATTGGACACCGGCCGAACGATATGTTCGCCAGTGGGCAGAGCCAGAGCACGCCACCAGAGATGACATCCTTGCAGTAGACCTGCTCCTGCAGATCGACATGCGATAGGCGAGCCATAGATGCCCGTGAAGAAGGGAGAATTGAGGGAGGGGCTAGCGTGAAGATGGTCAAGGACCCTGAGAGCGCATAGAAATAAACTCATGCCTGGTCCAGCGAGTGGTCTTGCTCTCACAGGGTCTCGGTCTGGAACAGCCCTTTTCGTGATCTGCCATCGAAACAAGCCTGAAGCACACACCAGAAGCAGACAGGCCAGGTGTTTCAGATGGCGGACGGAGGATCATGTCGAAAGTGGACATGGATGCAGATGCAGACGCACAAGCGGGCAGAAATGGCGCACGTGGCGGCACCAGTAGAAACGTCAATGATAGTCGGACGATCTCAGGAAAATTCACACCAATTAACTCGGAGGAGATATCGCCAACCCATTCATCAGCTTAGGCAACGGCTTTCGACGGGCAGTATTTGCCGTCTTGGACACCCGCGGAGCTCCATGGATCATGCGGGGTTCTTTCATGAGACTCGTGTCAAGCTTGGCCGGTGCTGTTACAGGTCAGATGGACACTCGTAAACGTGGGAGGCTGCCAGAAACTTACCTCTTTGGACAACTCTACTATAGTCACCGCTCAGATTTGGTTGACTGCGACTGCTGGGCGCAAAGAATGTAGCACTGGCTGTCCGCCACAAGTGGTTGGAGGTATCGGACAGGAAGTCAGTGGTCGATCGACCAGAGAAGATAGAGCTGCGGCCTCGATTCCGCTTCGAGAGGACAATCTGATCAAAGAGAGCCATCTGCGAGTCCTTGGACTTGGGATTGGTCCTTTCGCGCTCGCTGATGAACTCGTTAAACCCTAAGATTGGGAGTGTTAGCCTTATCGACGGATCGATTAACCAAGAACACAACATATTCTCACCTTGCGTCTGCTGAAGCACGGCAATGTACTCAGCGTGCTCATGTGGAAGGCTCTTCATGAAAGCCTCCATATTGAACGTGTAGTACATCCCAGATTTCTTCTTGTCACCGGTAGCCGGTACAAGGTACTTCTTATAGGTATAAAACAGACTGGCGAAACATCTGACAAAGGCCGCGCGGATCTGATCAGGATGGAATGCAGCCTCACAAACCAGACAGACCTGCGAGGCACAGCGGTTGTGCACAGTCAACTTGCACTGCGAACACTTATACATGCCCTCTTCTGCGCGGTCGTCACAGATAGCACAGACGAGCTTCTCATCCCACGCTTGTGTCTGGAAAAAGTGGCCTTCAACCCAGGCAGTGCCTGCAGCATTATCAACAGGCTGCATAGCAGCTTGTGGGACAATCGTGGAGGCGGCGATGGTGGACTGGGCATACACCGACGGAGCATAGGTCGAACCAGGGCCATAGTCGGTGTTTAGCGTGGTAACGGACAAATTCGAGGTATGTCCGAGGAAAGGTGCACTTGGACGCCGGGGCATGCCGAAAGACGAACTCCTCCGAGATGCAGCATCGAAATGACCAGATCGTTTCTCACGCAGCGAGGCCTGCAGGGCCATGCCGGAATCATTTCGGGACGATGGAGTTGGTGGAGGCGGAGGGAAGTGACCCGAAGTAGGCGAGCTTTCTCTCGGAGATGGCGGGGACGCACTGGCCCTGGCTGTGGAGCTGGTCCCGGGCCGCTCATAACTCTTGGACGAGTACCCACGTGAAGAAGAGTGCTCGATGCGGGCATGAAGGAATGCGTTGAAGATGGGAGCCTGGTAAGTCCCAGGGGTTACGGCAGTCGCACCAAAGGCGCTAGAATTGAGGCCCACGTATTTGGCAAGGTTAGTTGGCGGAGCTTTCGCAGTGTATGTGGCTGCACTTTCTGACAAAAATGTGTCCCACGGGTAGGTCTCAATCGCATATGCTGGAGGACCAGTGGGCACTCCGCAACGGCTGTGGTGGGGAGCAGCCATCTGCAGGAGCGAGAGGAGCTTGCGACGCTGATGACGAGGGAGAGGAGTAGGGCGGAGTGTACTCTCAATCATATCGTTGTCCAGATCCACCAGGACAAAGTCGTCGGTTGGCAACTCCACCTTCTCATATCGGCGCTCGATACCCACAATGTACGGACAAGGGGCTTCGATTGCCTGGACGAGTCGAGCGGGGAGAACGGGGATCAGAACACCAGTCCACTGAATCGGGAAGAGCAGGTCAACCAGGGCGCGGGTAGCGAGGTAGAGCATGGAGGTGTGAGAAGACAAGAAAATGATACGAGACTCTGTCAAAGCATACTCGAAGAGAATGATAATGTTCGGTACCGACAAGGTGCGGAATAAGGCGTATAGATCGGTATTGCGGGAGCCGGGAAGCTCATTGGACGCTTCCTGACGGGCAAATAGCCGTAGTTCACGGATCGCAAGCTCGACTTGGGTCTTGGATGAGACGGGACAGAATGCCTCCGTGCAGAGATTCATGACATAGCGCTCCAACGGTTGCCAAACTCCCATCCGCGGCGAACTGGACGGAATCCGCTGCACACCACCCTCGGTCATGGGCACGACGATAGCTTTCAACCACTCCTTCCAGAAGGTGGTCATGTTCGCCTCGCGGCCCAAGATACCGTATGCGCGAGGAATCCAAAAGCCCGTGTCGCCATCAGTGAGACCCTCGATCTTGGAAGACGCAGCATGTCGCACCGGGCGCAGCAAATCCGTCATGAGCCCGATCTTCTCCTCGACCGCGCTAATGTCATCCTCGAGCTGTTCACGCGACTCAGACCCGGAGGGTACGTTCGGCAGCTGTGCCAGCAGCCTGGATAGCTTCGCCCGCTCCGATGCAAGTCGCTCTCCCAGACTAGCCGCTAGCTCCCGCTCCTCGTCCGTCATGTTGTCCTTCCGCCACTCCTCACAGCGCTTTTCAAGCTCATCCGCGGCCTTCGGGTTGAGTGGTATCCAGATGATCACGCAAATTGCGTGCAACTTGGAGCCATTGTCCGTTGTCATGGCAAACCCGTGCCAGGTCGACCGCGGCCGCTGGTCCGAAGCGACAATGTTGACATCGTTTGGAAAGGCGAACATGGGTACGTAGTCCGGAAAGTTGCCTCGCTTCTTCAACTCGTCGGCCATGTCTCGTGTGGGGTATCGATCGAGCAAGACGGGCTCGAAGCGTCGCTTTAATGGGTGCATTGTCCGGGAAATTTCGAGGGGTTGAGGCACGGGAATTACTGAATTATAGTTGCTGAGTCGTCGAGATGTGCGTACGGAAGCTTGTGAAAGACCTGCTGTCAGTGACGGACCACAAACACCTCCCCCTCAATCAAGTCGGATAAACACACCTTGTCGCGCAAGAGTCGATGGCTGTCTCTTCATACTGTTCATATCTCGGAAGGACATATGTCGGCGCACGCTTCCAATGCTCGATCGCAGTAAATTGGCACCTTGAGATGGCTCCTCCGAGGTAATTTTTTGCGTACGAACGCGGGATCGCGGGCGAGTGGTTTGCGGAGTAATAGCGCCAGCGCTCAAGCTCAGATCAGTCAAGAAGGTATCTCGCTCCGAGGCGAATTTCAACAGAGCCTGATCAAAATCAAAGTCCTCGGAGAACATGGCCGAAGACCGCAGCGGGGAGGAGGCACCTTTGACCGTGACACTGCTGCGGTTACTGTTGGCCCCATTGGGCTGGTCGGAATCACTGCGCGAAAGGGTCGACAGGCGCTGGTTGGAGCTGCGCCGGGTGCTGTTCCCCGCATACAGAGTCGAGCTGGGCCGGGAGGAACCGTCCGGTTGGTGCTCCTCCTCGGCGTCTGCGTCCTCCTGGATAGCATCGGCGAGTGCGGGGCCCGGAGAAGCTGCGCCATTGATGCGATAGTCCTCACCAAGTCGCTTGAAGGTCTCCAGGATCTCCGAACCGTCCACGCCCGCAATCCAAAAGTAATCGGCCAGAGGAGCGCCCTCCACGGGGCTGGAGGAAGGCATTGTGATTGTAATTGTGTGGCGACTGTCGCAAGTGACCAATTCAGTTCTGACTGGTCAACTATTCCACCCAGCTACCCTTGTCACCGCATGGATTGCAGAATCTCCAATCGCAGTCAATCTTCGATCAGGGGACTGTGTGGGCGAAGTCGGGAGCAGAGGCGGGGAAGACAGCGACCGGACCGCGGGAGCATGCGAATTTGGCGAGCACCGGGGAAATGGCCCACGAGAGTGGGGGGATTAAATTGGAGAGCAGGTGGAGGTGGGTGAGGAGGCGAGAAGAAAGAGGGAATCTGTGGGAAGAGCACAGGAACTCAAGACCGAAGACAACGAGGAGGAGGACGAGGAGGAGGAGTAGGGGAAATTCGGGAGGGGCGAGGGGTTTAGGGGAGTGAAGATCAAATTTGGGGGTGGGTTTTTTGATGCCGTCTTTGGGTTTTGAGGTGGTACCAGCTCAGTATTGCACTGGCTGAAGTATTATTGACGGGCCAAAAAAAGAGTCGAGGAGGTCTACAGCGATGTATGCTCGGATTGATCTTTTAGTTAGCTATGTCTCCTTGTTTTTCTCTCTTGTTGATGGTCAACCAAGGCAGAAAAGTTTCAATAGTACCTGAGGATATGTTTTGTGGGATGGTGGAGGATTCTCTTTTCTTTTGGATGCTTGCCCCTGCTTGGTTCCTTTTTTCTGTAGCGTTGCACAGGGGAGCGGATACTTGCGTCGGTCTTCTCGTAATGCGGTTACCGGATTACTACGACACTTACAGAGGAACCGTAGTGGAACATCACAGCATCAACGCTCTGAGTTATTCTACACTGCTCAAAGCACAGGGACTACCTGATATTGAACTTTGTGATCGTAAGTGTTATCAACTTATCACTTACCTCCGTCCCACTTGAATTGTATCAGCTGCTCCCAGACGTCACAACATTGAGGAGATCTCGCCCACCTCTCTCCTTCCCCGGTGGCGTTCGAACAAACTACATCGTCCAGCCCATCCCGTCGTCAAATGACAGACTCAGGAACAATCTCTCGAACCCCTTAGTGCACTGACCAACGGAGCCAGGTCCGCCACTCAGCGCCCACGCCCAAAAGCCCCAGCGATGCACAAGAGTCTGACACTGGCCCGACCCGCAGCCAAATACACCCTCACTGGCTGGTTTCGACACCTTCGAAACAGTCCAGGCCCTGTGAGACAGTAGAGGAAGACTGTGGACTTAAGGCATTTGTGGGACAAGCCACGGGTTAATAAACTTTGACTTGACTACGGGAGACTGAGAAGAGAGTTTGTGAGGTTTTGAGATACCCAGGTTAGGTCGGCAGTCGCGTGTCTCACGGTCGTCGCAGGTCAATAAACCTCCGCGATGGTTCTCCACCATGCGCCATAAAAACAACCAACAATTCGAACTGGAAGATCATCGGTTCGGTGGAGCGAATCGCACAGCCGTGCTTGGCTGGTGACTGCTTTCTTGTTAGATATCATCCAACCAATGTTACTAACGGAGGAAGTTGGAAGAACCTATCTGTCCACGTTCCATGGTTCATCAGGCAATTCCTCCACATTGTCGACCCGCCAAAGCCTGAGACTTGAGTTCAGTATATCGTCTTTGAGTCTGCAAATCCGAATTAATTCAGACTTGATGATAGGACTTTGATCTCACGGGAGCGTAACGGCGATCAAATGGGTAATCCCAGTATATTCTATACTTTCCTGCTCACGCTGGGTGAGACATGGCGTTTACTTGAGTTGCTGATCCGATGCTATGGTAACTCGGTTAGGGGGGAGGGAATAGGAACCGGGGTATATTAATAGTTAGTACGGGGTACTTGGTGACTAGGGAAAAGTAATTTTGGAACATTGTCCAAAGGTGAGGATGAATTACCAGCGACCAGCTACTACGCATTGAGTTTCTGTTATTAGGCAACTGGCTCCCGAACCAGCGATCTTCAGCACCATTTTACCCAATTTCTCAGGTCTTTCTCGACCAAGGAAAAGGGTCGGCTACCGAACCGAGCCCCAAGCGGCATCACCCAACGTCTGCAACAGCCGAACAACTGCTTATCCTTTGTCTCTGGTGTATCATGACTCGACAACACGCCACACTGCCTGACAAGCTGATAGTCAGTGATCATACTCCTACTCTTTTCAGTAAGGCTGACATGTAGGCTATCTTGTCGCTGTCAAGAAGCGTATCCTCGATGTCGGAGCTTGAGTCAGGAGCGAAAGTGGAGGCCTGTGCCTCTGGGGCAGGCCGATCCATGCTCAACACGGTTGATGGTGGAGTTTTGAGGGGTGCGAATTGCTCAATCAGAATCATGGTTGCGCACGCTGCTCTCGCTGGACGCGTACAGTAGCAGTCGTGCTGAACGAAGATAGAGCAAATATTCATGTTCAATTAACTAGCATATGTACTCACAAACCTCAAGTTCACTGCAAAGCACAGCTCCCTCGAGCCGAACACCGACAAATCCCACAGTACAATTATCCATACACTCAACCCCATTCAAACATCTATAATACATAACTTATACCCGTTCATCAACGCCCCCTTACAAACATTGCAAGTTGCAACATACCACCAAAAGGCAAGCCCATCTAACGCGGGACATCCTCGCCAGGTCCTACGATTGGACCAAATCCCGGCCCTGCCCTTTCCCCCACCATACCCACGCATTACGCATAACGCCTTCAGCCCGCCACGGTGGGCGACTCCAACCGGCCTGTACTTGCAGCGGGCCTTACGTGTAGCCTCCTCTGCACCGATAGCCCTTTTCACCTTGCTGCAGTTGAGGACGGGCTACGGCAAGGTTATCCCCACCTCTCACCCGGTACTGGTCGAGTCGGGTTGAAGCGAAATAAGCGGTGGGAGGGGGTTGGTTTGTTGAATTTTGGGATGATTTTTGCTTCTTTTCTGCACAAATAAAACCTCGAATTGACATCTTAAGGATGAATCGGAGCATGTAGGTAGACAGCACAGTACGAAGTACTAGTCGACCTCGGGAAATGTCTTCATCCGAAAATAGTCGTCCCTTGGCACGTTGGGTTGATAGGAAGGTATACCATCACCACACTAGCTCTCAGTTCTAAGTATACATCCTGTAAATAGGTAGCACGACGGTCTGGAGCGGATAGGAGCTGAAAAGAGTAACTAGCCCTAGGGCAATGGATCCACCTGTAATCAGCGATGGGCTGAACAGCCCGGGTCTAGACTCATCCATGAACACGTACAGTAGCCTCGCTAGTCTCCACCGTCTATCATGGGCCGATCTCCTGTATATGTACATACATCACCCAGAAGTAAGTATAGTCCAAGCCGAAGCCACATCTACCTGCCCAACATCAAGCTTGACTGAACCTCGGTCGGGTCAATCGGAACCATTGACGCATAAGATTCCCCGTCGATGTCGTCCAGTAATGATTGACGCTGACCAGATGTTTCAAGTCCCGAAACTAATCGCCTGACCCATTTGGGGTAATCCTCGGACAAGAGAATTGGGCATTGACATGGGTTTTGAGTTGGGTAGCCCTGGAGGCCATCCTAGCTAAGATCTAGTTTCAAGCAACTCTCCAGTAGAATCAGGTACCCTCTTACTGCATTTGACTCCACTCCTCGTCACGACAAGCCGACCTACCCTAGCTTCGAAGATCTTTTCCGCGCTCACGAACGTCTGCAGTGTCACTCCCAGCGACGCCGAAGCCCGCAGCTGCATGGCAAGCCGCCGGCTGAAAGCCCCATACTGCTGGCACTGCAGGCCAAGACCTCCAGCGTGAGTATTCAAGAATCTCGGCAATTCTGTGACTCGGCAGTTACAGGAGCGAGCCAGGATCATATATTGCGGATCTCCAGGCCAGGGTACCCCAAGCATGGCCCCGGGAGGAAGTCAACTGCCGTTAGGGCAAGTCTTAGCCTAACAGGTAATTACGAATAACAAGAAATATGCTCCAACACACCTATTCGCCTTAGAAAATATGTTCAAATAAAAGACTGACGAAACAATCGTAAAATATGTACTCCAAAATCGTCATAAAATACCTCCCAAACACTCCTCGCAGCCAAGATAACCCCTTGCGCCCAGCGCTTTCGAGCCCTGCACTCAACGCGGCTACATGCATCGGAGGACTCGGATGACATGCCGTGGACATGTCGTGGCACGACGGGAATAGCGCCTCGCCCGCCCTACATCGTGTTTCAGGTGCGTTTCCGGCTCATCAAGTTGCCGGTGGTAAGGAAGCCCTTGTCGCCCATGGCGCCGCGCCACTCGATGGATAATTGGCCTAGGGTGGCGCGGCCATCGCGCCGGAGATCTTTCTGTAGGGATTCGAGGCCTTCTGTGCGGCTTTCTTCTTGTTCGATGAGGAAGGCGACTTGTAGGACGTCGCGTGGATTGAGGGTGGGTGGTTGCGATGTGGAGGGATCTGAGGTTGTTGCGTCCCAGTTGAGGGACTGGCATTTGAAGGGTGGTTTGGGGTTTAATCGGGTTTGCTTGGAGAGTTGCTTAGCCGGTGTATTGCCTATTTGGATGCTCAAAAGCTGGTGTTGTATTCTTCCTTGTTGGTGTACAGCTTGCTTACCTTGACAACCACCGCACCGTCTCCCACATTCTCCAATTGTGCTTCTAATGCAAATCGAAGCAACCGAGTCTTCCCATACGGACCCAGCGACTTATTTTCCACTTCCAAAGGCGGCAATTCTGAGGCCTTAGTCCGCACGCTCAAGCATGGCTGGGCAACGAACTGATACAGCTTTCGGAACGTACGAACACGACCACTCGCCGCCTGAGCATTTTCACCGATCCTGGTCTCAGTGTAGCTCACGCTCACGGCGAGAATGTGGTTACCTTCCTCTTTCAGATCATAGCGCACGATTTTCTGCAAGGACTCGCCGATTTGGAGACCATCCGATTGAGCCGTGTCGCTGGCAGGATCGAGTTCGAGGGTTGCAACGGAGGAAGGGGTTTGCATTTCGGCAACGATGCGAACAGAAGTTACCACTCTGCCTGTTTCATCTTTTGAGATCTCATTGTTTGCGCTGAGTGTGCAGGCGAAGGTCTCGCCGACATAGACCGATCCAAAGGCTGGTGGTAGGGTGAGCTGTGTGGTGTGAGCAGGAGCTAACTCGAGTAGCAGACAGGCTATGCAAGCTCACTATAGGTGTAAGAATGAATTGGTCATCGGAATCGGCGGAAGGATAGCTCAAAGAGGCCTTGGGAGATATCTTCGTGTTGGCTGCGGGGAGGGGAGATTGATATGACAAGGACGGGCGGGAGAGACTGGCAGGTGTCAGAAGACAGGATTAATGAGCTGGCCATGGAAGACAAAATTCCTACCGTAGAACTAGTCCATCATGATCGTCAGCATCCGAATCCCGACTTCATACTTCGGAGATTTGCTTACCTTTCAGGGAAACGGCATGGGGCTCCTTGGGAGCATCAGCGCCCGACGCAGCTCGTGGACGCGCCATAGGCTCTCTGAAGGATAAATTATGTTGAATTATAGCGTAAGGTCGTGAACGACTGTCCTCACTGGCATTGCAGTCTTCTCAGCGAGTCATTCTGGCGACGGTGAGCTAGGCAGTTGTCGCACCAAGCGGGCCGATAACGATCAGCGATAGCGCCAGCTCTGACGATGGAGCTTCCGGAGACAAACGGTGCAAACTCATCCGTCATCTCTCCATGTTAGCCTCAGGCTCACAAGTGTGTGCTACAAGCCTACAACCCAACCTTTTGGAGGTCAGATAATAAGCTTGACTTGTGGTGACTCAGTGGAATGACTTACATATCCACGACCAGGGATCCCAATGTTGAATTGTTTTTGATTATAGACGTGTTTTTGCGTCCGGGTGGCACGTAAGTTGTGTTTCTCTTTACGTTAAGGTTACGATGATGCTGGCACTCCGATCTCAAACCTATGGAGAGTAGTCCGATTCAGTATATTCTCAATGCAGTGTTGATAAGTTATTTGTCGCAATTTTCGGGTAAGTCCGTGTCAATTACCTATTCTGGCGTTCTACCCCATGTACATCAAACTTTGGACATGGCGTTGACCATTGACATTTATTCGCTACATTGGTAGATCCCGGGCTGCTATGCCTGCCTTGCATAGCACAATATGTGGATGCAAGAGTCATTCGAGGGCTTTCACTCGACTAAGTCTTGCATTCTCAGAGCTTCCATTCAATTTTTAACAGCATCTGTTCGAGTACATAAGAAGGCTCGGAAATAATATAGCTGTTCATTTCCTTTCAACGTCTCACCTTGGACGCTTTCTTCTACATTTAACCCTATCCACCCCGAAATCGTGCCCGTCATACCATCTAACCATTACTGGCAGCTGTCTCTGTGAGCAGGTTCGGTATGAGCTCACAGGAGATCCCCGGGTGAAAGTTCTCTGCCACTGCGACAATTGTCACAAGGCCTCCAGCTCCACCTAGGTAGCTTCATGCGAATGCCGTCTATCAGAAAAATGTACTTACGCCGACGTCGGAACTCCTTGAGTCTCAGACCCGAAACTAATGCTTTCATAGCAACTCCGGATCGTCTCGGGAGAAGACGTGACAAAGATCTACAAGGGCAGCAACATCGCGTCAGGAGGGATTTGTCTCGGTCATTCTGCTCAAACTGCAGCTTGCAGTTGTTTATCGCCACCTCTTAAACAAGGGCATGTTGACAGTCACTTGGGGCACGATGAATCTTGGCCCTTCGAAAAGTGAATGGGTGCTTCAGGTTGAGATCGTTTGCAAGAGTCGCAGGCAATGGATGCCCCCTGTGGAGAGGACAACGACGTGATCTTCTCGACGTGAGGACGGCTAGTAATACAGCAGAACTGCTGTCTTTGCGTTTAACGGATGCCTCGCAAGCAACGTTGGCTGTCGAAGAGTAGACATTTAGCCTCATCGTGCTATCGCAACATATACATGTGATCAGACAGAAACCGCCAGGGAGTGACCAAGTCTATATGACAATGACATTCTCCAGAAACAAAGGCACTCGCATGTTTCTCTACTCTTGATCAAAGAAATCAACAAGCCACTAACCAAGACAGCATTCCTGTCTAGCGAACGGAGTACACTGTCGAATGCGATGCGGGGTGGCAAACAAACGCTGCAAACACTACCCACCTACAGCCAATGGGCTCTTGCCTTCTTTGGCTGTGCTCTCACCTGAGGTGAGATCTTTGAAGAGGCAAACTTCAGATCTGGAGCTTCAACCGGTCATCTTCCTTCTTCTAATGGGAAAAGCGTCGTTTGGAAATTGCCATTCCTTTAAACACCACCTGGAAAGCCCCATTTCGTAGCTTTGTTTAGACTGAAGGACTGCAGACGTACTTCATACAACGTCATCAGCCTTCCTTCACTCCACCTCCAAGGCTTTCTTCCCCCTTCTTCATCTTCTTTTTGCTCAAAAGTCTTCACCTATTCCACTTGCAAGGGCGGGCTCTCTATTTAGAATGCCTGTCACGGTGGGAACCATGCAACAGGACGCTTTGGCCCAATCCGGGGATCAATCTATATCGCTCTCACCAACCCCGATCCCTCGTCGCGAGAAGACGGCCGGGGGGAAGGCCAGAAGAGCGACTCGCTCCGCAGCCCGAGCTCTTTCTGGACAGACGGCTACGCCTGCCATCAAACCTGTTCCTGCCAAAAGCAGCAGACCAACTCAGCCTGGTAATGCAGGCGCCGCCACTACTTCCGCGAAAAGGATTTCAAAGAGAAAGACACCAGAGACTTCTCGAGCTGAGGTCCATGGCTCAAACTCTGTGAGGCCTGGAGATGTTGCTCGAGATGCCAACGCGGACGGAGCTTCTCCACCTAAACGAGCTCGTCGTGATGATATCGTGGAATATCACGGTACAGAACGTCGTCCACGTCCGTGGCGTGATTGCCCACCTGATTCGTACACTGCTCGGGTGGATCGAATTAATTTGACTCGGTATGTTACCATCAGCAGTTACTCCACACTTAGATGATGACTGACCATCGTTGTGTTCTAGCATGTTCATCGTGGGCCAGCGAGTGCGCGAAGTTGATGAAGTTCCCGAATTCCACTTCGACGTTGTCGGCTCTACCGGCAACATCTACAAAGTCAAAATCGGGAAACTGCCCTCCTGCGACTGCCCGGACGGCAAGTACCGCAGCCGCGGAGAGTGTAAGCATATTGTTTATGGTATGTTTTGCTCTCAGCTTCATCTACGCCTACCTAAGATGTTCTCATCATCTTATTATTACGGTTATTCTTACTGACAACCTATTGTCAAGTCCTCCTCAAGGCCCTGAACGCTCGTCCTGAGCTCCGGTATCAGATTTCATTTGTGCCATCGGTAAGCATGCGGCCTCTCACCAGCACGCAGATTTCGGTTTGACCAGATTGTCTGATATGATTCTGAAAGGAACTGCGCGAAATGTACGAAGACTCTCTGATGAGTATGTTCGAGGAGAATGCCGCCCTGGATCACGACCACGATGGCAAACGCAAGCCACTCGATGGAGCGTGTCCCATCTGCTTCATGGACTTCGAGCCCAAGGACAAGACCGTGTGGTGCCAGACCGGCTGCGGGAACAATGTTCACAAGGTCTGCTTCGAACAATGGGCTCGCACATCGCTCGCAAGTCAAGGATCCATCCGCTGTGTCTACTGGTGGGTTTAACTACTAGCTTCTGCAAGTCCTATCGCATGCCAAGTAACTGACTTGACCTCCTCACAGCCGCACCAATTGGCCGTCTCCTGGGTCCAATCCCAAGGTCGAGAATCTCCGGAAGAATGGCACGATCGTTCGAGGAGGGTACTTCAACGTCGCAGAGCAGTTTGGTCTGTCGATTAAGCGTGGTACGGACTATTCACTGTATTCTCCTCCTCTACAATCCTGCGGGGACGGAGGTATCAGTTGACAGAAGGTTTTGCTAACATCTGCCCTTCTCTGCACAGACTCTTCAATGTACTCCTCTTCTTCAACTTCCCGAAAATCGCGCTCTTCTGGGCAGCTTGACGCCGATGGGCAACGTCCATCTGGATAAGACCGTCGATACCATTCTCCCGCGACATGGTTAGCCCGGTGCTGCCAAAACAACAAGTACTAAGCTGGTGAGGTGTTGAAAAGCCAGGCGTTTTCGACAAGAGGAGTTTTATAAACGGTTGTCTTATTTTCTTCTGTACATGATACCCAATTTGAGTTACTTGTTTATTCGTTACGCTGTTCTGTCTATTTGCAGTAGCTACATCGTTCGCACTGCAGTTGTTTCACAGGATATTTGCTGTCATCCATCCAAACTGGCACACAATCTTTGCTCGAACTACCTCGACCGAGCTTTCAGTGTCCGGAGATCCTCATCGGCTTCTCACAAAGTGTACCCTCGACACCCATGGATGCTTCTTCGCCCTGTGGCTCATGGATAGCTCGCTGCTGAACCCGTCCTCTCCATCCTATGGACCTTCCGACAATGAACCAGCATACTTCGTCTCGTCTTCAGGGTCTTAGAGCAATGATTTAAATCAATAGAATCAGTTCAGTTTGAAACCACATGTTAATACAAAGCTAATTCCTGCTCACCACGCAAGCATGCTAAATGGGTATCATTAGAGCGAAAAAGAACCCCGCTAATCCATCCAGCCCCCTAAACCCCATAACGCCACGCAATATAAACCTCCTAACCCTCGAAAGCGCAAAAGCGAACAGTCCAACACCTACATAGAACTCCTCAACCGCTTCCCACCACGCACAACAGCCATACTAATCCCTTCTTCACCCGTCATCCAGGACGGTATCCGCTCGGGATCGATAACCCCCAAGTCCGCAAGCTTGCGTATTCCACCGATCACATCGGAGCCTGTAAACGTCAGGGAGACTGTCGGCAGAGAAGTAGAAGCCGGCACTGTACTCCGAGCGCCATCGTCGCTTTCCGAAGGCGGGTCCAAGAGCCGCATATCGAGCCGGTCGAGGGGGGCAGGGGCTTGTGAGCCTCCGGCCGTGCCGAATCGCGACTGTACTACGAGTCGTCTTTTTTTGGATGTGGGAGAGAGAGGACCATCGCCACTACCATCGCTAGTGCTAATTTTTCGCTTCGACGTGGTAGCCAAGTCCTCATTCTCTTTGTCCTCTGTTGACGCAGCCTTCGAATCCAGGCGCATATATTCCTCCGCGGAGACAGTATTCGATGGACGCGGGTCCAACGGACTCCCTTCGAGCGCCGCATCGGCAAAGATGCTAAACGCACCGTTTGCCGCAGTTGTCCTGCCGGGACCGCGGAGTGCAAGTAGTGTGGGCAGGTTCTTCGCTGCTAGCGCTGTAGCCTTGAGGGTGTACCGCTCATGCGGGCGAGACAGAGCCTTTGGAACCGCATCACGCACTAACCGCTGTAAACTTCGGGGATCCGTAGCTACCGAGCTCGTCGACGGAGCTGGTTTAGAGCCCGCCGACGTAGAAACGGAGGTGTATATGAACGGACAGCTATCCGGGAAGGCGACGTAAATGACGCGCGCGGAGTCGGCGAGGACCTCGGGTGTTTGTCGGGGAGCTTGGTAAGGAGTATCGAGGACGAAGATGCGGAGGAAAGTCAGCGGGAGTGTCGTCGATCGAGACAAATAGAAATGCGCCTTGACGAGCGGGGAAATTTCCTGCTGAAGTGCCCGCACAAAAGTTGCGGCTTGCGTGCGCGGGATACAAGCGGACCAGTCGGCCTTGGAGTCATCAACGGCGTTCTTCTGCTTCGCATCGATGCGACTCAATTCCAACGCCGTCCAGCGCAAATTGGACGGATGGTCGTCCATGTAGCGCAGATCTGCCATTGCGAGCTGCCGCAGCGTAATCCCATGGCGCCAATCACCCTCTAGTATCCGTTCTAGGACCTCGCGCTTCCCACCCTTGCGATCTTGGAGGTCTGCGTAGGCTTGTCGGACTTCTTCGATAGTTTCCGCCGCAGGGTATGGGAGGGTTTCTTCGTTGCTGGTGTCATTGCGGGCGTTGGGTTGGAGGTACGGTGGGAAGGAGGTGATGTTGCGATCGTCAAGCCAGAGCAAAGCTAGATCAAGGAGGGATTGTCGGGTGTGTTTGCCGAGGGATTTGGCGAGGGAGGGGGTAGTCGAGGGGATGCGAAGGTTGTTTGGCAGGCTGGCGGTTGTTGGGGCGCGGATTAGTTTGGAACGCGCCATGTTGGCGGCTCGGGGTGGGAGGTTGTGTGGTGTAAAATAAAGATTCAATAAAGCTCAGGTTATCAGGCTAATCGCATGATATCAGATTGAAGGTCGGGCTCTTCGATCTTGTTGGGTGGATTCCACGCGATGAAGCTGGAAGCATCAACAATGGTTATCACGTGTTGATAAGATAGCAGGAGTTGGTCACGTGGGTGGAAGTCTAGACCTGGGGAACGGTGATGGCTATGCCGTTCAGAGAAACCCTCATAGAATTGTTACTACTCAAGGAATATAGTTTATATCCATGATCTGTCCTAATTTCGGGAAATCCACTGATTCTAGCTTGCCTCTGTTTTTGGACCCGGAGTCCTGCTTTCAATTCGAGTGATAAGATCCTCTGAACGCCCCCAATCACATTTGGTCTCTAGTTACTTGATGATTGGGCTCTCTCGCTCAGTCATGGTGAACATTCTCAAATTGAGACGATGGCTAAGAGCTGATGGTCTCTGTCCATACCTTTCTTGCACCGAGTCTCTTTATTGACATAATATCAACCTGCAATAATGCTAAGGCTGCCCCGGACCCCGAGCTATCTGGTCGCTGCTGATTAGTCCCGAGAAGCGGAGGCAGTCCGTGCTTCCACTTGAAATAGATGAAAATAGAATGGTTTGCATCATTAGCTTGTCATTGCTTACAGCTGTGATCTGGAAACTTGTGATGCCCACTGCCAAGTCGCTACCACAGTGCTGTGACGACTACGACTGATTATTGGTTCTCTTGGGTAACTAAACTATATTCTAGGTTTGGATCTGATTACAAAGATCCATTTACTGGAAGATCGGGAAAATCAGGGAACGATGAGGGGCAGAGTGACTTCAGCTCCGATCGTCGGGCTGACCAATCCGGACTCCACCAGCCGCCCAATGAGACCTGCAGGGGAAGGCGAAGGGCGTGCATCAACCAAGCTGAACCTCTAGCCGCGCTTGTCGCTATGAATGTTTACTTGCCAGAGCACGATCCCACGAGAGGATTCTGGGTTATATGGAGGGGCATACGTGAGAGACTATTCAAGACAATCACCATGAGTGTCGATCGTACAAGGTTGATTTCCTTGTGATCGGTGCGGGTCAGCGGAAGAGAGGAGAATCCACCGAATGATTAATAATTGTCTCCCCGGGGGGGTTGGAGTGTTAGCTACTCAAGAGTGGATCACTGTGTAGCCTCCGATCTTCGGCCCTGTCCGCCATCAAGGTCAGACTGGTGCAACGAGTTCTGCTCCAAGGGGCCACTGAGAGGAAGTACAATATGATGGTCAGAGAGGATTTACATCTTATGTAGCAATATACAGCCTCGGATGATTGTCTATTAGGTCATGCTATATACCCATACACTAAACGGGTACTCTGCTGGCAAAAGAAAGCAGAACACGAAGTGGCTGCCGCTGCTGCCGCCGAAGGCGAAAACGTGTGGATTACTCATCGCCCCCTCCGAAAGTCCAAACCGGGACCACCCCCCACCCTCTCTGAGCAAGTTTAACCCTTTTGGTGATTCACACTCCAAGAAAAAAACCCACTCTGGCCCTCCGAAGAGGTTGAACCCACATTGACTCGACCCTCTCTGTCCAGCCCTTCTTCCCTTTCTCCATCAACCTCCATCAACCTCACCACCCTTGATTCCATCGACACGCGCCTTTGGAATCCCATCGACTCTGTCCTCGCGAGACACCCGGCTTCGTCCTCCACCTGCGTTGACCCGTCCCATCCGCAACGGCCTCAGAGCCGCACCCGGTCCGCCCGAGTCACCAGCGACCGCGCTCGCGCAACACGTCCTTCGATATCGGAATTCGATCGCGACTGAAACAAAATGGCCAACTTCAACGGGCGCCGTGCGCCCAACCTGACTCAGTACCTCGAGGACTTGAATACCATCCCATCGGCCTACGATCAGGCGGTGCAGCAACGCCAGCAGGAGAACCTGTTCGACCTCGATGAGCAACTGGCCCTCTTCACCAACACCGAGTTCACCTCGGAGTTCACCAACACCGATTTCTTCGATTTCGACAAGTTTACTGCCGCCGACCTCAGCCAGCCCGCCTTTGATGCTGTCGAGCAGAAGTCCTCGCCCGTCGAGCCCATTGCCCACCAGTCTACGCAAAATGCGGATATGAAGTTTTTGGATTTCCTCAATGGTAGGTCTTGCAAGAGATGATATTGGATTGCTGGTCGCGTTCGATGGTTGGACAATTCCCCAAGGAAGGCACGAGTTTCCCCTAGGTATACCATATCGAGTGGCCTAGTCAACGGTTCCTCTTCATGGATTGCTCATGATGGCTTGTGACTACTCAACTGGTTGCATGACTCGCCCACTTGATATTGGCTCTGGTCGCACAACTCATGACTTGGCCGGATGTCGTCTTCTACACGCTCGATGTGCCCATTCAACCCCACAGACAACCCTGCCCTCTTCTGGACCCTGACTTGCAAGCCATTGGTGATTTCTCTAGGGCTGCAGGACATCCATGTCGTGTGGCGCGTGCAGATTCTTTTCGTGCCTGCGATCGGTGCCGAGCAATTGGCCTCGTGCAGTCGTGAATCGTCTCCGCTATTACGCCATTTCACGTGATCGGAACTGGGGAGACCATGCCATCAAGGGGAATGGGCCAACCAATTCGAGTTCACCGAGCGCGCGACCAAGTGGATGCTTTGTCTGAATAGTGGATGCTAACGTTGATTTCGCACAGATGGTTTGGGCAACATGACCGAGTATCCGCGGGAGCTGAATGGCCTGAACGCGTCGATGCCCGTGCATACCTTAGCGG
>JAXQJV010000284.1:0-24769 GCA_037042255.1 Penicillium sp. PG106-07D | reverse complement strand
ACCCACCATACTACTAACTAGCCGGCGTGTGGCTTAAGTACGGCTGAGCGGACGGGAAGCCCTGTTCTCCACACCCTATGGTCGTATGTGCTTGGGTCTCTCCAAGGATGAATGATATCCTACAGAAGATCTCGTCATGTAATTTTTGCTTAATGCTTGTTCAAGTTGTTTAATAGACCAGAACTGCTGCGGCTACCCATATGTACTATGGTAGGTATACCAGTGTAACTAACAGTGTCTTCCCCACGATTAGCAATAGCCGCACTGTTAGAATAATTAAGATGATATCTCTTATGTATAATACTACTGATCCCGTATACTCCCGTATTAATTGAAAATCTTCCAGGCCCTAAGACCGAGACCATCACACGGACTATAGTATTGACAAGCAGTGCTGTCACCAGCCGGGTCTCTTGTGTATGCGACCTAGCCACCGTTACTATCTCTACGAATAAAAGAGTCAGTGCGGTATATACCATCAAGCTTGATGCAGGTATCTCGTTCTCTATTTCTACTCGAACGCTGCGTGCACTGATTTCCCGGGTGACAGTAGTAACCACTGGGGCGAGGGTGATGGACGCTTCAATAACGCCAAGCGTTCGTCTAAGTCTGACTTAGCCAACACGGAGGCCTGAGAGGTATATCCATTTGTGAGAAAGACTACGACATAGGCTTATTGCTAAATTCAGTGTATAGTTGCCCTTCTTTCGGCTCCTACAATAGCGCGTCATTTTAATTCTTGAGCTAAATCTACTCCTTCAAATCAGGCCAAGATTTTTGGCTTATCCTTTTTTTAAGGCCACTAGAGATTAAAACTCGCATCAAACATATTGCAATGTAGGATCAATGCTCAGCTTTGCGGAGACACAGACGTGATTTTTGTTCAATTTACTAGAATTAGTAATTCTGCTGGGGTTTCAGGTCTGCTACGATTTTGAGCGTCACTGGGCAAGAAGGAGAAGACCAAGGTGGGGTGTGTATTCTGCAAAAGGTCGTGTCCAGAGAGCCAGGAACAGTGAATTCGCAGGTTCTATTGTTCTGGATTGGCCAACCACCGATTGACCCATCCTCGATTTTCCAGCCTCCGCCGGTAGTCCGCGTCCGTCACAATTCTGCAACATGCATGGCGCCGCCATGCGGAGTGTGCTCCGGCTACGTAAGCAGCTTCACAATAGTTAGCGCCATCCATAGGCATGAAATTAATTCCCGTGAAAATTGCTTTTGCGGGGGTTGTAGAATGACGCTTTCGGCATCGTCAGACCGAATCTCAAACGACAACCACTACACTTACATCTGAGTTGCTGCGATAACAATCGAAGGCCAAGTAGCAGCCCTTTTACCGGCCAGGATCCACCAGAATCTACCAACGAACTCCTCCAAACTCGACCAGTCCGAGTCGTCTGGCCAGATAAGGACACTGACGACTCCTGGTTCTATCATGAATACGGGTTTGCGGGGTAGCACGGGACCGCGAGCCGCGCTAATAATCATGCAGGAGCCCAAGGTAGTTGGAGAAACACCTGGTTGCAGACAAATTTGATGATGTGCTTTCCACTAGAGCTTAAATTGCCATTTTTGGTCCGGGTATTCCTCCATATTGCCGATTCCCCGCGCCTCAACTGGCCTTTCATGCGCTTGCAACAACCGGTGTGCTTTCCGGCTCATCTCCGATGTCCAACCTTACCCCAGATTTCCCTGCGCTGTGCCTAATGCCGTGTCCAATTAAGCCATTGTCAATCTGCACAACTTACTCTGTCTTCATATCATTGATTTACTTCCCCAGAGCCCTTTGGGCAGGTGTGGACGGTCCGAGAAACCTATTTCGGAATACGATCCGAATACGATGTCGTGGAGTACTGTCGATCTCGACGAATCTTCTCCAGTAGAGAAGGCCCGATACGGATTCTTCACCGCGGAGGAAACGGCATTGTCAGGACCCCAAAAAACTTGGGCTCGTGCTTTCATATAAATTGCCTTGGAACGACCTCATTCAAAGAAACCAATCCTCATAAGCAGTCCAGCATCCAAGTCCAAGATTCAAAACAATGAGATACGATCTGCTGCTTGCAGCCAGCGCTGCGCTGGCTCTTGCAGGGTCTCAAGGCCACTCCAAGCGGGCCTCGTCCTTTGTTTGTATGTGTAGAGCCCACGAAACCCGAGCCGAAACTGATCACTGTCCGTAGGGTTTGGTGCAAGTGAGTCCTGTGCCGAGTTTGGCAACCAACATATTCCGGGTGTTCTGGGAACCGACTACACCTGGCCGAACACGTCGGCCATTCAAACGCTCCGCAATGCGGGCATGAACATCTTTCGGGTGCCGTTCATGATGGAGCGATTAATTCCCAATACCTTGACCTCGAGTCCGGATGCGGCCTATCTGCAAGGCCTCAAGAGTGTACGCGGTCTTTCCATGTCTAGCATGTACCCTTGCTTATCACTTTCCAGACGGTGGACTTCATCACGGGTACCGGCGCGTATGCGATTGTTGACCCACACAACTTTGGGCGATAGTAAGTTGATATCTTCCCCTTGTCAACGGAAACTCCACTCACTAGTGATTTAGCTATGGCAACATCATCAACTCTACAAGTGACTTTGCCGCGTTCTGGACGACGGTGGCCTCGCAGTTTGCATCGAATGACAAGGTCATCTTCGACACGAGTAAGCTTCAAAATTCTACGGGCTCTTTCCCTCTTCTCACTGACATCTGCAGACAACGAATTCAACACCGAGGACCAAACTCTGGTTCTCAACCTCAACCAGGCGGCCATTAATGCCATCCGAGCTGCCGGGGCCACCTCGCAGTACATTTTCGTGGAGGGAAACTCGTGGAGTGGTGCCTGGACGTGGACGACCGTCAACAGCAACCTGGTCAGCTTGACAGATCCCCAGAACAAGATCGTCTACGAGATGCACCAGTATCTCGATTCGGATGGTTCTGGCACATCTGATACTTGCGTCAGCACGACCATTGGCCAGGAGCGTGTCCAGGCTGCCACACAGTGGCTGCAAAGCAATGGCAAACTGGGGTTCTTGGGCGAGTTCGCCGGTGGTGCCAATTCGGTCTGCCAGAGTGCCATCACCGGAATGCTGAGCTACATGGAGCAGAACAGCGATGTCTGGCTCGGCGCCTCCTGGTGGGCCGCCGGCCCATGGTGGGGTACTTACTTCGCTTCAATGGAGCCGCCATCGGGCATTGGTTATACTTACTACATCAGCATTTTGTCTGCCTACTTCCCTGGCAGCTCGGGTGGTACTACAAGCACTTCCACGACCTCGCACGCTACTTCGACGACTACTACCACCACAACGAAGCAGACTACATCGGCTACCACGACCACGACCACAAAATCTACAAGTACCACTACGACCACTAGCGCAGGGTCTACTGCTACTGGAACGGCAGCCCACTGGGGACAGTGTGGTGGCATTGGCTGGACTGGGCCGACGACTTGTGCTAGCCCTTATACCTGTCAGGTGCAGAATCCGTGGTACTCGCAGTGTCTGTAAGCCAGAAGTATCAGGAATATATGGCATAGGCCATTCTTGGTCTATCAATACATTCTTCGTCAATAAATGCACTAGGCTACGTTGTATGTACAATGTCGGGTAGTTTCACACAGCAAACTCTATCTACGTCTAATAGTCAGCCGGTAAATAACATGCCAACAACCTTGCACCTGTCCAGTCCGCCCCTCTACTTGTTCTCCATGGTCCATACTCCAATCCATTGTTATGCAATGCTGACTCAAACAGCAGATTAAAGCTCAATTGAAGGAAAAATTTTCTTATTTTATTGCCCAGAGTCGCTAAAATTCAATACTACTCCTACAGTCATTGCTTCGGTCTCGCTACCTATCTCAAAAGTGATTTGTTTATCTCGGTGGACCTAGTTGTACATCTCGATATGCCCCACTAGCCTCACTGCCTCAGGCATCCGCCTCCAAAGCGGGCGAGTGCCATATAAATCACCCGCCAGGTTTGCCCCGCACTTTCCCTGGAACGCTTCTCCATCATCAACAATCGACGCACACACAACTTCCCACGCTTTGAGAAACCGGAAGCTACTCGCTACCATGGCCTCAAACACAGACACAGGACTGGACTCGCCCTCAGCAGGGGAATTTACTATCCACTACTTCGCGACCGCGTCTCAATTCACCTCCAAAAACACCGAGCGTCTTCCCGCGCCCCTGCCTTTGTCCGAGCTCTACCCGCTGCTTGAGAAACGGTATCCAGGTATTCGTGAAAAGATCTTGGGCAGCTGTGGAGTTAGTCTTGAAAGCGAATATGTCGATATCCAGGAGGATGCCGCCAAGGTGATCAAGGCCGGAGACGAGGTGGCTATCATCCCGCCTGTCAGCTCGGGGTAGAAGGGCCATGCCAAACCCCAGGGCCTTGTCAGTGGAATCACCTCAGCACTACTCTGTATGTGATCAAAAAAAAACTATAAGCCGGGGAATATCTCCGTACGTGCCCAGATATACCCGAGAAGTGCGCAAGGCTGACACTCGTCAGGCGTTCGGCTCAACCTTAGAAACTCTTTTAACCCCCGGAAATCCGGGATCTTCAAAAGCAACCTTTCTCCCTTCTCTAGCAATTAGCCCCCACCCATTACAATACAAGATGGCATTCCAGAAACCAATAATAGTCATCGTGCCAGGCTCTTTCCACCGACCTATCCACTACCGCAAGATTATCGAGGCGCTGCGTGCCCAGGGCTATGAAGTACTCTCCTTTGACCTAGCCGTATGCGGAGAATCAGTGGACCCCAATCTAAGCTTTATCGATGATGCTGCTGTGATCAAAGAGCATCTACTACCACTGCTTGATCAAGGCAAAAAAGCTGTCGTCGTGTCGCACAGTTATGGCTCTCTGCCGGTGAGCGCGCTCATCGATGGCCAGACAGTCGCCGAACGCACCGAGAAGGGCCTCAAGGGTGGAATTTCTGCAGTCATCAATATTGCTGGATTTGCGTTCCCCGTTCCCGGCAAGAGCATCATGGGCAATGAGCAGAATCCCCCTCCACCCCCGTACCAGATCTGGAAGGTAAGCCATAGGAAGATGGACTTGGTGTGAATTTATCTAATCGATTCTCTATAGGATGGTATTGCGCATCTACAAGAAGCGGCAAAACCCATTTTCTTCTCAGACGTGGCACCGGAGGAGGCCGATAACGCATGGGCTCAGCTCCACAAGAAACAGTCTTTGAGAAGTTTTGAGACGTGGCCGCAGTGCGTGGAGCAAGACTACAAATGCTCGAAGACTTATATACTGTGTGAAAACGATACTGCGGTGCCTCCTGCATACCAGGAACACATGGCCGGGGTTGGAGGGTTTGACATCGTGAGGGTCAAGTCAAGCCATGCCCCATTCCTGACGATCCCCCAGGAAATTGTGGGAATTGTGACCAAAGTTGCTGAATCCGCCAAATAGGAGAATGTATTGTACATACCTTATGAAGGAAACTGAATGATTTTGATTTTTGACATTTGAATCATCTGGACTAATGGTCTAGTGGACACAAGTTAGATGATGTCTTGAGAATCAGCCGAACTAGGAATCTTTGTCCAGTCACTGTAGGATTACGTGCCAAGAGATAGACTATGATTCATATTCGCGCTATCAGTGATCATTACACCTAGGAGAAGGAGCGGTTTCATTCGGCCAAGTAGCTTCTTTTCGTCATTTTCAAAGTCAAACAGTGAACTCCGACGCCAAAAGTTCAAACTCATTAGTGCGCTAACAGGACAAAATCAGAAAAGTTGACAAAATTCAGCTCCTTCCAGCCACCGAGTACTTCCATATTACACTCAAACTTCTCCAGTTGCGTGCTCGAGATGACTCGTTGAAACCACCTCCACATGGTCACCAGAAGTGTTCAGTTTTAGGTTGATCACTTAGCATCGTCTGCCAAGGTCTTCTTCTGGCGCCAGAGGCAAATATTGCAAAGCACCGAAAAGAAGAACAAAATACTATAACCGAGTCAGTACATTATCCAGTTGCAATAATTCAAGTCAAGATCTGACAACTCACCACAGAGCAATGCTAAGTCCCCAAATCGCCTTCGTCTCCAAGCAAATAGTCTTCGACGCTCCAATCCACGAGGCGAAGTCGATTGTCCCGCTGATGCTTGCCACAACGTTGGACAGGCGCGACGTGAAGGCGTATACGGTCGCATCCTTAAAGCCCAGCGAGGAGAGTGAGGAGCACTGGAGATACGACAGTGGCTTGCCCATCACCACCGCCACGACAATGAGTGCAATGAGGAGGAGGAAGTCCAGGATGGCGCAGGGGAGGAACGGGAGGATGTCGTCGAAGTAGAGGATGCCGGTAATGATGCAGTATATCACGGCGATGCAGGTCTGTACGATAAGTCAGAAAATCAGCAAATATTGAGTAGATGGTCATGATACTTACCACACTAATAGTCCCGATAAGAATGTTCGGTGGTGTCGCGTCGTTGCTCACAATCGATGAGATGAAATTGGCGGTCATGCCGATGATAGCAATGAGCGAGCATATCTGGAAAATGCGCGCCAGTTGGAAAGTAGCACCGAGAGCTCCGTAGCGAGGCGCCATTTTGATTACTAAAGTTGATGAAATTTCCAAGTTGTATATGAAGGAAAGTAAAAGAGGTCAAAGTCAAATGCGCCGGCTTGAAATAGAGATTCGAATGTTCAAGAAGCGAAGGTTTTGGTACAAGGCGCAAGGAGCGAATTCTAAAGCGAAAGAATGAGAACGGTGAGTCCAGTAGTGCTGACTAGGAAAACAAAGGATTGGAAGCGCTTTGAATGAAAGTGTTACAGAGTTGATTCAACAGACAAAGGGACGCTGGCCCAGGCCTTATATAGACCCCAGCTACAAAGAGACCATGTTTCAATCTGAATCTTTATAGAAAACCCGCGATCTAAACCAAATAAAATTAGAAGCACAGCTCGAATCTAGGCTTTCCACGCGGGATCGTAGCCTCCTCTGATATCCTTGTTGACGAATTGGCTAAATACAGGCGCTACGCGCAACGAATCCAAGCCCCACGATCATAGCTGTGGCTCTAAAAAGAGGGACCTGCGTCAATGTGTGGCTCTTACTAAGAAAAGCTCTAGCCGCTCCACGACCTAAAGGTACAACCTTGAGAATAGAAAACATTGGGTAGATGTTCGGAACCCACCCCGGCGCTTGGAAGAGAACCACTAAACACCGGGGGCGCTTCTGAGCCACTCGCTGGCCTGGATGGCGGCAGATCTGACGCAGGCGGCTACAACGATGACTCAGGTACAAATAGGGGGCAATGCACGATCGATCTTGTTTCATCCATGTCGCTTTGATCTTTCATAATTTTACTGAGCGCCTGGGATGTTTCGAATGGCTGTTCCAGCCCGGCGGGATGAGTTTAAAGATATCTTCAGCCGGCGGCTCATTTATGATGTATCATGCTCTCTTCCGATTGTGCATCCAATTAGCAATCGGGTCCAGATTGTCCAATAAATAAACGTCGTGGATGTCAGCCCAATAAGCCAGGTAGGGCATGTTCTACGAGGGAAAACTGGCCCGGTTAAAAGGCCAAGAAGCGCGAGAGACATCAAAGCTCATAAAGTAATGTGTTATTATTAGACAATGCCACTAAATTGCCAATAGTGTGGACGTTTATATAAACCCTCGGTCAACAAGTACGATCAAGAGCACGACGAAACTCGCGAATTAGTTAAGTCTCCAGCCACCGCTGGTGCGCTTCTGGAAGAAGCCATCCGGATCATAGCGCAGCCTCGTCTCGAGGGCAGAAGCCTTTGATGCCGGGTCAATGCGGCTCCAGTAGTCCTGGCGGAAGTAGAGGTCATTCATGAAGAGGGGTCGATACACATCGGGCAGGAGGCCCTCGTCGATGTTCTTCTGCACCAAGTTGTCTAAACCCTGGTAGAGATTCTGGTTGGCCTGATCGATCTTGTCGTCGTCCAGAGATAGTGCGTAGGAGAAGTCGAGCTCGATAAAAATGTAGTTGGTATCGGTTGGGACGTTGAGAAGGTCCTATGGTCGTTAGCTTGCGTAATTTTCAGGGGAATTTTGGCCGGCTTCTTACTCCGCCACGGGCCTTGGCCTTCTCGGAGAAGGCCTTGGGCACTGGCTGGAAAGCGATTGATCCCAGAACACTAGTAACCTCCAGCACGCTCTCTGTTACATTGAACCAGTGGTCGTAGTATTCTTGGAGAGGAGCAGTTCCTACGGTGCTGTTCGGCACGGGTGTCGTCTCAGTAGCAATGGTGTAGCGTTGTCCACTGTAGGGAACTATCAGTACAATATCTCGAGACCGGTCACGATCCAACTTACTGCAGAATGAAGAAATCGTTGTTCTTGAGCAGATCGTAGTAGGTATCCCACGTCTTGGTGGTGGAGGTGTGCCCGATCGCCGTGAACTCATCGAATACGCCCGCAGGGGGCTCCGGGCCGTCGTAGAAGAGGAACATAATCCAGAAGTCGATCGCAAGGCCATGCTCCGAAGTCAGAATAATCGCCGCCTTGTCATCGGGATAGTTGTCGGCAAAGTTGCGCAGAGCCGTCAGCACCTGGGGTGTCTTATCCGCAGTGAAGACATAATTGCCGCCCCAGACCTGACCGATAGGGTGTGTCTGCAAGGTATATGCTGTGACGACGCCAAAGTTGTTGCCGCCACCCTTAAGAGAAGCGAAAAGGTCTGCGTTGTATTAGTTAAACCTCGCGCTGCTTTGAGAGGCATATGTCTTACCGGTGTTGTCCTTCGCATTAGCATTGACCACCGTACCATTGGCAAGTACAACTTCAAAGTTCACGACATTGTTGGCTGCCCAGCCGTATTGAGTGCTTAGGAAACTCATCCCACCTGAAAAAGGCGTTAGCGCTGAGTACAAAGCAGTTTGTCCGAGATCCACGTACATCCAAGCATATAGCCTCCAATTCCCACGCCTCCAAGACGACCTCCCACCACAGCCCGACCAGTCCCGTCTAGTCCTTTCTGTGCCTCTTCCCACGACAGACC
This sequence comes from Penicillium sp. PG106-07D, assembly GCA_037042255.1. Lineage (NCBI taxonomy): Eukaryota > Fungi > Ascomycota > Eurotiomycetes > Eurotiales > Aspergillaceae > Penicillium > Penicillium sp. PG106-07D. The sequence goes on along the minus strand of JAXQJV010000284.1, from coordinate 15,759 downwards.
AGGTCCAATGACAGCGGTCTGATCATCTGAGTTATAGAAAACCTGGTCCAAATTCTTAGTCGAGACCAGCAGACCGTCCTGGATACTAGCAAAGCCATTATTCGGCATGTGGCCACCAGATTTCACCGCGAATAATGTTTCAACGTTGTGTAGCTGTTTGATCACTTCAGATATCTCAGCCGCACTGGAGGGTGCGGCAATACATGTTGGCTTGAGGTCACCGCAGGCCGCGGACCAATATTTCGTCAGGTCGGTGTTATAATCAAGCGACAATGGATACTCGACGTCAATTCCTGCTGCAGCAAGTGTGGAGCAGATATCGGCGCTCACTAGGGGAGCGAGGGTGGCCAGAGATAGCGCTAGGGCGCGCCAGCCGAAACTGGAAGGCATACTGTCTGAGAGATGTTATATGTGTACAGGCGGTTAGGGTATCCTCGATGATGGAAAACTTTGTCGATCGGGATGCGCAGGAAACTCTTCCCAGGGACTGGCGCTGGTTCTATTTATACAAGCCATTGGATGGTTCCGAACGTGACGAACAGAAACTACTGTAGTGTAGGAATCTCCGAACTCCACTGATCCATCAGCCACCTCCCCTCGAAAGTGGAGTGTGGAGTCAAAAGAAGTAGTACACCACGCCGAGTTCGGGAAATTTTGAACCATATCACGAGCCTCGCCTCCAAGCCATGTCAACATCCTTGGAACCATGTCACGCAATTTCCTAGTTGAGTAGGAAGCATCAAGTTATCAGGCCCGGTCATACCCTAGGGATGCCGGTAAGTTGAATATCTTCTTCATCTCACTTTATCGTTTATTGTAGTACTAAGATATGGGTACGGAGAGTGCACATGGCATATGAGGAAGATTTCTCCACCGGAACCTCGGAAGCTTGAAAGGTGGGTAGATCAGAAGATATCAAGACTCAAACGGCCTCGAGGTCGTAGATCTTGTCCCTCAATTTTCTAACCGAGAAGTCAATCGCAGCGATCACAAAGGCAAACATGATGTGTTCTTCCAACGTGGGTTGTGATGTATTGCATATTCGGTGTCCGGACAATTTGGCACTTGCAGGCCGAGCTGCAGGAGATAGCGGGCAGTCCGTGATAGGTCGTGAGTCGGGACTGCATTAGCCTCTCGTGATGTGACTGGTGAACTAAAACGCAGTCGCTGGACCCACGGATCGTCTTGGAGAAGGGTGTTGGGTTTTGACCAAGATAGGGGGGCTGACAATAGTTCAGCCACCAAGCCTGAAACATGTCGCCAGCCGGACCATTCTTGAATCTCACTCTCGCCAGGATAAAAGAGCCGTGCTAGAAGAGGGAGTGATCATTGGGCGCGTTGTGGTAGCACTTCATCAGCAGTCGGGTTCCTAGTTACATGAAGCACTTTTCCGTGCCACACTTCCAAGAACCTAGAAGACGACAAGGTCGGTACCTACTACCTAGCTTTCTAAATAGTGGATACCCATAGACCAAAACCCAACCAGGCGGGATGTGCGGGGGATCATCGACGGGCAGGCGGCCCCCTGAACGGTTCCTGGATCGGGGCAGAGTGGCCGACTCTGCTGTCAAGAAAGCAGACTAAAAAGGATAAAAGCCAAGCTCGCTTAGACGATTCAAGCAATGATAGTCGCGACCTGTCAAGTTTTTGCGGATTTGACCTTATGCATCGCAGAGATTTTCGGTGATGGCATCGAACCAGATACTCAAAAGGGATTTAAAAGGCCGAGACAGGAGCAGATCTTAGTGACGATGCGAGAATTGCAGGCATCACATGAGGCCTTAGCTCCGGAGCCTGCATGTGCCGAGGAAGACGACCTACAATCAGCATAGACGTGTGGGGTAGGTATGAACGAGAGCTAGGTATCCGCTGGGCACGATACTATGTTGATTCTCGCTGTTGCGGAACGATTAGGTAAGTTTAGGTGTTCAACGCAGGCGCATATACTACACGTATGAAATAGCCCGACGTCGTGGTCCTACGGTGTCCACTGTCTAGAGATTTGTCCCAGGCTGCCAGGTGTATGTTAGTCTCCCAGAGTTGGCAAGGATTAGTGGCTGCATGCCGCATCGGCAATCTAGAGCCTTGCAAAGTCAGGGATATCGATTCAAGAACCTATGGTCTTGAGCCGGACGAACTACTACATAAATTAATTGCGGCAGATGCCGTCGACCCCCGCTATTGTTAAATGTGCGACTGGTCACCACCATGGAATAATCCCTGTTCAGGCATTTGGCGCCAGACACTATTGATTCCGTGGCACGTATGGCGTAGAAATGAAGAAGATGCGATACATCCAAGGCAAAGACATCATCCTTGTTCATTCTTATGGCATATTGCGACCAAAATTCAAGACACCAAACATTGTAGGATGCGAGTCGTCCTCGAATAAGTGCGCTTTTTGTGCCAACTGGTGTACCTACCGGAGGTTGGACGTAATAATCAGCCTGTCTTGCGACAAGCTCGGATACACCGCCTTATGGCGGTGTGACTTTTCTGCCGGATCAGCTTCCGGCGAGCAACGAGATAGATTTCCTGCAGTCGACGTCAACTGGCTATGGTGCTACCAAGGATGAGGCTGGTACATAGGCTAGCCAGTTCGAGGCAGCTTTCTGCACGATGCTCTGTGCAGACTTGGCGAGCAAACCTCCTCTTCCCGAGGCTGGTGACTCGCGCATCACTGTTGGGCGGGCGGCGACTCTTATCAACTTCGCTTGCGCTGAGGTCAGTGGCGGGTGAGGCTGCTAAGCACGAGGTATTGAATCACTCAAGAATCTTCTCTCCCTTCTTTATTTCTCGTGAGCTCACAAGCTTATTCTGCAGGATATCCCCACCGGGCAGGACCCAGTGAGCGCCCCTGTCGCCGAAGAAGAAGCCCGCTTGCAAGCCGAGCTTGAAACGTATCGCGATATCCGAGAATACCTACGGAAATGGAACGAAACCAATCCGAATATCTTGGATCCTGTACGGGAATTGGGCAGTATAAAGTCGCCCGGAGACCCCGGTCAATTAGTCGGCAACATGCTCAACGGACGTGAAGCGTCAGAGTCCCTCTGGGCCAGCTCGCAACTCTCCAACAAAGACGACTTTGACACCTCGGAGGATTTCGAAGGGGATCACCTAGAGCCAGGTGATCTGGTAGGGCGCCTGACGTCCGATGGTGTGTTCAACCTAGGCATTTACGTGCAGTCCGTCCACAAGCAGAAACAAATCTACACAAGTCGGGGGAATTGGCGGATCTGCTCCAATCGCGAAATCGATTATATCGTCAAGGGCTTTGCCTCTCCGATTCTGATCGACCCAATCAAGCCCTATTTCCCGGACCGTCCTGCCCAAGCCTTGTCTGAGATTCAGTCTGTTCCGGAAGGAGGACTTCCAAGGCCTCTAGGGCGGCCACTCATTGAAATGATGGCCACTTTTGAGGAGCAGGTGTTTGAGTTCTACAGACAGAACGCACAACTACTGGACGGGATCCACGATCTGGTAGCAGACGATTCGGAGTTCCTGCGAATGACTCTTGAGGAACTCGCCATGAAGCTGCTGGGCATCGAGGAGCCGCAGCTAAACAGCGTGAATCTTTTTGCCGTGCATCAGGCCGTGCGACGTCGCCCATTCGCCATTGAAAAGGACTTTAACTCTTCCTTCAATCCGATATATCTGGTGCAGCCTAAGAGGATCACCAACGTGGTCAAACAGGTCACGACGTGGGTTCACGAACACCAGGACCACTTGGTTCGAGCAGCCATGTCAAAAGAGACACCGGGTTTTAAGGACCATCCTATGCAGCAATTCATCCAAAAAGCACAGCGCTTGATTCGCCTGAGTCGAAAGGTTCGGTCTCCGACGGTCATGTCGAGCGTTGGTCCTTCATTGCAAAAATTCCACCCAGGGCAAGACGGCAAGGCGATGGTATATCGCGAGGTCCTCACTGAGAAGTTCACCAAGACTGATCAGACCATCATCGAGTACATGCAACTCTACGCGATACCGTCGGTGGCAATGCCGTCTGGTACATTGAGATCGACCGCCTCTCACGTCATGCGTGCCACAGGCATGTATAACACTCTTGGCCTAAGCGAGTCCTCCACCCGTATGTTCCTACAGGAGCTTGGTGTGATGGCTCCGTGGGAGAATCTCAGTCTTCTAGATCAAAACATCTTGCTACCGGGTCATGGGATGTCCTTGATGGAGGACATGAAATGGGAAGAGATCGAGGAATCTTGCGAGAGTATCGCGGAATCTTTGACAGATTCAATGAAAGACCTACGCAGGGATTGGGGAGACTTGCCAGTCTATTGCATTGATGCAGTGACAGCACAGGAGATTGACGATGGCGTATCTTTGGAGCGAATTCCCGGTTCCGCTGATACATTTTGGGTGCGCATTCACGTCGCCAACCCAACTGCTTTCTTGAGCCACAATCATCCCTTCATAGAATATGCCAAATCCAGACTCGCCACGACCTACGCTCCGGAGCGTACATACCCGATTTTGCCCAAGAAGTTCACTCAGGATCACTTCAGCTTGGCGAGTGGCCGTCCCACGCTGACATTCAGCGCCAAGATGAATCTTCAGGGAGAAATCCTGGATACCGAGATTGCAAATGGCACAATTCGAAATGTCATCAGCTTGACACATAACACTCTACAGAATTTCCTGGACCCCGGTTCTAAAGTTTCCTCCGAGTCTCTCACTGTCGGTGGCGAATTCATCGAGGAACCTCTGCCCGAAGGCAAGGTCCTGCGCGAGAACCTCACTGATGAAGACAAAGAAAACTTCACCATTCTGCGCAATCTGATGTTGGGATTCCGCACTCAACGACAGAAAAACGGCGCGATGGACATCCAGCCTACTCGGCCAGATACCTCCTTGTCCGTTCAGATGGGCATAGCGCCCACCAAGCCATACGAGATTCAAGTCACCGAAGGCCGGTACTACATCGGTGACCCGATCATTCAGCTTCAGATGCAAGACTTTAACCCACACGAAGTCCGTGACGAGTCAAAACGCTATCTCGTCTCGCTTTTGATGAACCTGGCCGGTCACATTGCCGGAGAGTTCTGTGCTGCCCGTAACATCCCAGTCGTCTATGATGGGACGTGGTATGACCCTGAGTACGGACACGTCACGCGGGAAAACATGAGTGAATTTGGCGGTCAGGCCTTTTACCACCTTGCCCTGCCCAAGGCGGTTTCTGCTTCTACTCCTCTGCACCACCACATGCTTGGTCTGGATGCATACGTCAAGAGCTCGAGTCCACTCCGTCGATTCAGCGATGTCATCGCGCACTATCAAATCGAAGCAGCACTACGCTTCGAGCACGAACATGGCCGTCAATTCGACGCTACAACCGATATCCCCGAAGTTGCCGAGACTGAATCTCAATCACCCGATTCAGCCATATCTCCCCTCCCATACTCCCAATTTGACCTCGATGACCACATCGACTACGCCCAGCCCCTCCTCACCCGCCTCCGCGCCATCTCCTCATACTCTACTCAACACTGGGCCTGCATGCTCCTCTTCCGCGCATTCTACTTTGCCGAGTGCACACTTCCGTCTTCCTTCCCTGTCATCTTGCGCTCGATGCGGGTAGGCTCCGATATCGAAGGGACGGTGTACTCGGGCATCATCACCAACTTGGGGGTGAACTGTGTAGTCACCGTGCCAGAGAGCTGTCCTGATAAGGAGACGATGGATATCTTTGGTGTAGTCGATGCACAAATCACGGCTGTGGATATGGCGACCTTGGAGGTGAAGATGGAAGCGAAGAAACTCATCAAGCCGTTTAAGAGGACGGGTGAGTGGGCTTGACTTTGAGTCGAGCGTAGCCATTGCTGTAGAAGCAGTGGTTTGTATTATAGTGTACTTTACTTGTAGATGATGAGCAAGAAAAAAATGATGAAGAATCAATCTCTCCGGTGGGTCCAGGCATTATTGTCTTAATGGCTCATCTGGGATAATATTAGTTCTACGTGGAACCCTGAGGACTCTATCTATCTACATTCCACATGTATCAAATCGAAGAGGTCTACATTGGTAAAGCATCACTATTCTGAGATTTTGAAACCGTTTGTTACATGTTCAGATGTAAACTATTATACACAAAACTCACCAGGAGAAGGAGAACATAGATCCAATATGGTACACAACCCAAGCGAATACCGCTCTTCCATCCTCAATCTAAAGATCGAATACCTGTTTCACCAACGCCTTTTTATTCACTGCAAAACACCATTGTTAGCGACGGACCACAGAAAATCTCCTTAGCAAAAAGAAAAATCTACACAACAAACGAAGTCATCACTTACCCTTCCCCATCGCATTCCTCGGAATCGCATCCAACACCCTCATCTCCTGCGGAATCTTATACGCCGCCAATCGATCCTTCAGCGCACGCCGCATATCCATCGGACCCCAGGCCTTGCCGTTTCGCCCTGTAGTATGCGCATCAGGGTTGAGGACGACTACGGCCGCGACTTTGGCGCCCCACTGTTCGGAGGGGAGGCCCACGACGGCTGCCTCGGCGATTTGCGGTCTAGAGCGCGCGTCAGTAGTCAGTATTCAGGACATTGAGCATTGAGTCAAGATAGAAGGGAAGGGCGCCTACAGAGACAACAGCTCGCGCTCAACTTCCAACGCGCTAACCTTCTCCCCGCCCGTCTTGATGATATCCACGCTCTTCCGGCCCTGGATGAAATACATCGGGCCGCGGGCCCAGTCTCCGCTCGTACCCTGGCCTGCACCGGGCATGACGCGTCTCGTCGCGACATCGCCGGTGCAGAACCAGGCCTCGCCGCCGTCACCGCCGTCCACAAAGCTTTCCCGCGTAGCTTGTGGATTACCCCAGTACTCGTGGAAGATGGTCGGACCACGTAATTGGATCTCACCCACGCGCTCGCGGCCGTTCGCATCTATCTCCTCGCCTGGGGAGATAACCTGGTTCGTCTCCGTGTCTACAAGGCGTGCTTCCACCCCCGGCAACGGCCATCCGACGCTTCCGTCGACGCGATCTGCGAAATCGAGGCCGCAGCTCAGTGCCATGCCGACCTCTGTCATGCCGAAGCGCTCGAGGAGGACGTTGCCCTTGCTCAGGGTTTGCCAGGCAGCCTTTGTGGGGGTTGGCAGGGCTGCAGAGCCGGAGATGTTGAGGCGGAGGTTTGGTGGGGATATGCCCTCCTGCGCGGCTTGTTGGATTTCCGGCTGAAGGGAGGGAAATGATGCTCGGAGGCGGTTGTAGACTGTTGGTACAGCTGTGAGGAAGGTGATTTTGGACTTGGGTGGGTTGTTGGGGTTAGCTTGTGGGATGAAAGGTGCTGCGAGACGGTTCCAGACTTGGTCTGGGTTGAAGGGATACATGAATTCGATGGAGGAGCCGGCGAAGAGGGGTGTTACGATTGCGTTGACGACGCCGTGAATGTGGTGCAGGGGTAGGAGGTGGAGGAGTCGGTCTTGGGGGGAGTATTCCCATGCTTGGAGGAGTGAGGTTGCTTGTGCGGTGAGGGCTCGCTCGGGGATGAGTACTCCTTTCTGGTGTTGGATTAGCAAGGATGTTCGACTAGGTGTGTTCATGTAAGCTGCCTTACCGGACGATTCGTCGTACCAGACGTATATAGCATCATGCCACCGGCACGAAGATCGAGGGAGCTCGTTGATTTTTCCAAAGACACATTCTCACTTCCAGTGGCCCCAGCAACAAGCTTCCGTCTGATATCAAACAGGGGATCATGCTGCAAGCCCGCTTTGAGGATCTCTTGGACCTTGTTGCCGTACTTTTCCGTGGCAAGGAGGACCTTAGCCTCTGAGTTGTCCAGGATATACTGCAATTCACCCGTTGGAAAGGCCGGGGACAAGGGCAGTGCAATGGCATCGCATCCAATGATGGCCAGAAGCATCACTACCAGAGTTAGTCTTGGAGAATTATTCTGACATAGAAGCAGGAAAGGAAGGAATGAAAAACTATACGCACCAACATAATCATAGCTATTCTCCGCCATAAACGCAACTCGCTCTCCAGACAGCTTCCCCTTCGTTTTGGCGGCCTTCTGCTCGAGATCTTCCTTTGCACGGAGGACATCGGCAGCCAAGTTACCGTACGTGAATGACCAGCCAGACAAGCTATGCACCACCGCCAAGCTAGCGGGGTCATGCTCTTTGATCGCACGGAAGATCTGAGTGTTCGGAAGCTGTGCGAGTAGCCTGTTGGCTGTTGAGAAGAGCCTCGTATGCGCTGTCTGCGCCGAGAGTTGTAGTCGCGCAGAGCGCACGCGGGGACGCGGGCGGACGAGCCTCGCGATCAACATGGTGCTACAGCAGCAATCTCAATCCTTTCTTGGCCGTTTAGGACGAATTGATCATAGCTCTAGTTCGAGGGTGCAAAATAGGCACACGGGCACGCAATTGAGGTCTGGAGTCAAGCGGGTGAAGTTCCGCGGGAATCATCCAACCCTCCAAGCCTCCGCGCTGAAGATAAACTTCCAATTCTCCGGTCTCGCCGAAGCTCGCTCTACAAACTCGCCTCCTGTCCAGCCCACTCTCCTCCTCTTCTTACCTGCGTCCACTGCACAGGGCAGTCCCTCAATGCTCCCCCGCACCCTCCCAGGCCTGCTCCCACGCCGCCTCTTCTCGATCTCCGCCAGAATGGCCTCCACCACGCCGATGGAGGATCTCATGCGCGACAAGGTAGGGCACTTTACGCCACCATATACCATACATTCTCAATCCTCTAGCTCTTCAATCCCCGGCCGAACCATATACTAACACTCTTCTTTACACAGCTCACCCAGGCATTCACCCCCTCCACCCTCATCATCCGCAACGACTCACACAAGCACGCCCACCACGCGCCCATGCAAGGCGTGGCCTCGAAAGAGACGCACTTCCAGTACGCAACGGCCCCTATCGCATCGGTAATCTACACTACCTTGGAAAGTTCTAACTGTACACCGTAGTGTAACGATCGTCTCCTCCGCCTTCGAGTCCAAAATGCAGCCCGCCCGCCACCGGATGGTGTACGCGTTGTTCAAGGAGGAGATGGCGCAGGAGGGGGGGATCCATGCGTTGCAGTTGAAGACGAAGACGCCGGCAGAGGAGGAGCGGGAGAAGGAGAGGGCTGCGTAATGGTGGATGAGTCTGGGATGAGTGCGAAGAGCGATATATGTGGTTGGCCTGATGCGCATAGAGATACCCCCAAGATGATCAGGACTTCAAGTCCAGAGCCATACAAGGCATTCCAATATTCGACAGTACCAGGGACTACACTACATTTACACCTTACATCCTGAGATGAGACAGAAGAGATGGATTTATTAGACGGTATTACATAGACTGAGTGCCAGGAAGAACAAAACGGCACCAACGCACAAAAACGAAACAGCAAGACGATCTAGTATGTACATCTCCAGGCCATTGCGGCAAAGCCTTGATGGCCACGCTCGAAAGCCCGGGGAGGAAAATCAAAAGCACAATCATCATCATGGTACAGTCGCACACGCGGCGGCTGTACACGATACCTGCAACAACCGGAGAACACAAGGAAATATAAGGCCGATCGAGAGCATTTGCTTTTACACACGAGAAAGAGAGAGCGAAAGAGAAAATGACATGCGAGAAAGTGGTATAGAAACGAAGGGGGGCAAACTGGGTCGAGGACGGAGGGTGAGGGGAACGGGCGCGGCGCGGGTGGGATTCGAATCGCGATCGGTCTCGTTCGATGAGATGACGGGATAATAGGATCGCACATGGTTGTAGGGGGAAAGGAGGTAGGGTGAAAAGCAAGGCAGTCGCTCCTTAGGATTTCTTGTTGGCCTCGGTAACACCGACTGCGACACCAACGACGATAGCAATGATGATGACTGGAAGATACAGGGTTAGCGGAACGTTCCAGGCAGGACAAAGAGGCACTCGAATGTAACTTACTGACGATGATCAGTGCATACCACTTCCAGCGGCGGGCGTTGCGGGCGCTGGTAATGGCACTGTCCAGCTTGGTGTTGGCCTGCTGGACATTGCGGTGGGTGTCCTCAGCACCCTGTTGGATCTGAGTAACGGCAGGCTCCTGCTGGATGACGAGTTCCTGGACATCGGTGAACAGCTGAGCGAGGTCGGCCATATCCTTCTCGATCTTTCGGATAGCAGCGGAACGAGCGAGGGTAGCCTGGCGAGCATCGTTGGCCTGGCGAGAACGGGTTCCGGGGGTCTGTTTCAAAGGTCAGATATGAATAAACGATTTAAAACATCACATCTGCCAGAACCTACCATGAATGCCTGCTCCTGACCTTGCATCACAGCCTGCACACCAGCCTCCAGCTGGTCCGGGGTGGCCTCCGGGTTGGCCATCTGGTACCGACGGCGGACCTGCTCCTCCAGACGCTTGTGAAAGTTTGACTGGTCGCCCTGGTAGGCCGTAATCTCATCCTGCAAACTCTTCTTGGCGATTGTGTAGTGCTCGGCGGGGCCCGGGCTGCCGCAGCCAGGGGTGTCGGCGAGACGCTTCAATTGGTCGCGCAGGTAGCGGAGAGCGGTGTTGATCTCATCCTCGATGTAGTCGACGTTCTGGCGCGTCACCTGGTCTTCCTTGCTGGTGTTGGACTCGAGAAGAGCAGTCTGAGCGGCGCGGAGCTGGGTAGTACGCTTCCTCTTGACATCCTCAATTCCCTGCTTGATTTCGTTGATCCGGGTCAAGAGCGCGTTCCTATCGGGGACCTGCTGCATGTTGTTCATTTCTGGGTTCGAGTAGAAAGCTAGAGTCAGCGCGTCGCATTCCGCGGACGCCCGAGGGCGAGGCTGGATTGCAATTCTCACCGTAACCGCTGTTGCCTTGCTCCATGGCACCAGCCTGGCCGTAGCCGCCACCATAGCCGTAGCTCTGCTGGGGTTGCTGCTGCTGGGCACCGTAAGGGTTCTGCTGGCTGCCATACGGATTGTACTGGCCGTAGCCCCCTTGGTTGTTATCTTCCAAGTTCTGGTACTGGCTGTTGTCAGAAAAGGGGGGAAATATATACACGGGGTTCGCGGTCGGGTCGGGGAAGGTATAACTCACACTCATTATGGCTGACGAGGAGTCAACAAATCAAACTCAGAAAGGCGCAAGGGCGAAGGGGAGGGGAGAAGGAGGGGAGATGAATTGAGGGTGGTGAGGGTTAAGAGGAGTGAGTGAGTAGGCGACTGTCAGACGGAACGGGAAGAAGGAGGAGGACTGTGGCGCGGCAGAAGCGCCTGGCGGTGTCACTTTTTGTCACTTTGTTACTTGGACCCTCCTGTGGCTGAGCTTTGAGGAAATACTGGAGCCTTCTCGGGAATTGCTCTTTACTATGAATGACCAAGTCATTGGTATACGTGCTTCTAATAAGTTATTCTCATTGATTGAAATAGTCAACATGAAGCGCCGTTCTTGCGCAAGGGACTCGGGCGGCTACACTAAAGGTGTTTCACCATTCTATCCACCAAAATTAAACTAATCACTTAAAGTCCTGGCGAAGTACTTCGCAATTAAAGTGATAGCGTCAGGGGTCTTCCTTCAATCTGGCTTGGACACGAACTCTCTATTTCCACCGAGGGGCATGATCTCGCCACTGATGATTCTGGACGTCCTTTAAGAAAGAGCCTTTAAAAAAAGTTGTTCCTGCGCAGCCCCCCCTTGGGATCACAGTGGAGCAGACCAATTGGCCATTCACACGGCGTGGTTGATGTGGGTTGTGCTATTCTGAGCACGCTGATCAGCGAGGCCTACAGCTGTGGTGGATCGGACCCTTTCTCGCTGGTTAATGCTTGTTGTTAGACAAGGGAAACGTGCGTGGAGGGTCTGCACGTCATCATAGCGGCGCTTGGAACCTAGGAACAGGCGGCAAGAATAGTCCTTCCTAGTCGCGGGGTAGAAGTAGACATTACAAGCAACCTTAGAAGTGAAAAACTTCATGTTCACTGATACAGTAAAATACTGCGTACCAAGAAATGGGCTTTGCAATGTAGTATAGGTATACATTCCTACAGGTAGTAGTTCACCTCAATGCCACCGTAGATAATACCTAGGTAATGATCAGCACTTCCGCATCACTGCCCACGATTTTACAACGATGCCCGACCTGCGGACTACACCTCAGATGTGGCAATGTTACACGAGTCCGCCAATCGTGGGGATGCATCCACAGTATCTGTTCTCCAGGCAGCCCTGGGCCAGGCCAGTAGTCAGCCGTGACTGAGTTAGAGCTGCTCAACACTGAGGAGCTAATTTTTACAGGGAACTACCACATTGGCCCCCTTTCTGCATAGTTTGAGCCCCCTGTTGCTATGAGATGCCTAAATGGTTTCGGGATTAAGGTCTTAAAGCGGAAATAACGATAACATAGGATAGAGAAAGTCCTAGTGATAGCTTCTAGAAGGTGGAGTTACAGCGGAAGGGCTAGCAGAACCACGGAGTAGCAGAAGGAGTCAGGGAGAGGATGCTAAAGAACCCTAGGCAGAACCTTAGGGTACCTAGGGTTAGTCCAGCTTTGACAGCCCGACAACCACAGGAATACTTCCAACTCAGCCTTATTGTGGAGAAGCTTTCTAGATATCGATATAATGGTTATTGAAATATTTATATTTATAATATGTATGTGTACAAAAAGTATATACTAGAGATATCACCAAAACGCGTCATAGTTCGTCTCACATAGCTGCCCAGCAGCACAAGACAAACAGGAACAGGACCGCCTCAAGCCCCCTGCTCCGCTAGCCCCAGCCAAAATTGGAAGCAGACATGCATGCAAAGCCGGAACGCAGTGCAACGCAACGCAATGCAAAGTTCGGATATCATTCTCAAAACCATAAGAAAGACGGGAAACAAAATCAAATCCTTCTGTGAAGATCAATGACCACAGATCTACTGCGGGGCCTGAGAGGCACGGCGAGCGGCCTCCTCACGAGGCGCCTCGGGCATCGGGTCATCCGCGTCGAGGGCGTTCATGTCATCCTCCTTGGCATTGAGGTGGCGGAAGATGATGAAGAAGATGATACCGCACAGGAAGGAGGCGCAAGCCAGACCGACGAACATCCACAGGATGGCAGGGTCGAAGGCGGCGGGCGTCAGGGCCTCGGCGAGGGCGGAGCCGAAGGCGTTGGTGAGGAGGTACATGGACTGGACGAAGGACTTCATGGAGGGCGGGGCCTTGGTGTAGGCGTACTCGAGGCCGGATACGGAGGCGAAGATCTCGGAGATACCGATGAACATGTAGGCCGGGGTCTGGATGGCGATGTGCACGTTGTTACCGTAGGCGGTGCCGTCGACGACGGAGGCGTCACAGAGGGGCTGGTCGAAGCAGGGGCCGGCGGAGTAGATCAGGTGCTGGACGATAGCGGCGTACATCATGGCGAGAGAGGCGACGATGAAGCCCAGGGAGATACGGGTGATAGGGCGGAAGGGGATCTTGAGGCGGCGCATGATCGGGTAGACGACCGTCTCGAGCAGGGGGATGAACACGATGATGGAGATCGGGTCAAAGTTCTGCATCAGATCGTTGGGGATACCGTGGCCGTTCATTTGGCCGGCCTGGGTGACGAAGTTACCGGAGAACTGGCCGTAGACGACCCAGTAGATCGGGTAAAAGGCGAAGACACGGCAGGCGACGAGGGCACGCTTCAGCTCGTCGATGAAGTGGTCGTCCCAGGGCAGGGAGACCTCCGCACCGGTGTGCTCGCGCTGCCAGGTGGGCTTGGGGGCATCCATGTTGCGGTTCTTGAGCATCATCCAGAGAGCCTTGAAGGAATCGGTGATGATGGAGCCCTGAGGCGGGCGCACGACGTAGTACTTGCGACCAACGATGAGGACCAGGGTACCGGCAGCGAACATGCAGAGACAGAGCAGGTAGGCGGACCAGAAACCAACGTACTTCTCCATGTATGGAGTAGCCAGCAGGGAGAGGGAACCCAGGTTGATACAGCCGTAGAAGATCATGTAGATGCGCTGGATGGTCAACGCCGGGTCGATGATGACGCGCTCGCCCTTCTTGGTAGTCTTGAGAGCCATCTTCTTCCGCTTGTACTGATCGGCAATCAAGGGAGCAACGTTACTCTTGATACCACCGGTACCGAGACCGATGACCAGGATCGCCACGATGAAACCACCCAGACCGGCACCGTGCTCCAGAGCGGAGGGAATCGAAGTGCAGACCAGGATCAACAGACCAACGAGATAGACACAACAGAACAGGACGATAGTCTTGTACTTGCCGAGGTACTGATCAGCGACAATGGCACCAATAATGGGAGTAACTGAACGAAAAAGAGCAGGTCAGCGTCGGGGTCTTTGATCCGCCTCAGCAATTCATTGATATCAAGCTTACCATAGCACCAGAACTGGAAGAATGTAGTCAGACCAGTCGCGCCCTGGTGACCCATACCAAGGGCACCGGGGCCGCCACCGCTACCATCCAGAGGACGCAAGACATAGTTCTGGAACAGACCCGACATGCCGTAGTAGGTGAAACGTTCGCACAGCTCGACAATGGCCACCAGCCAGGCAGAGACGGGCAGGTTCTCGGCGATATGGCGAAGGGAGCGCTTCTCATCCTCGGTAGGCTCCTCGCCATCGGGGGTCATGGAGAGGTTCTCCTTGTCGAAATCCATATCGGTCTTTTCGTTCAGGACGACCTGGTGCTCAGCGGGAACGGTGTCATTGTAAGTAGGCGGGCTATGGAGAAGCAGTCAGATACCCGATTCAAGACAGAGACGATCCCTTCCCTATAGGCAGAGCACTCGCACAGCGAGCTTTGCAGGATTTGACGCCTTCGGGACGTGTAGGATCGTGTGTCACCAAACATACCGAGCAACCTCGACCTCGTGATCCGCAGACGACATGGTGATACTAGGTCCAGGAGATGACCTTCTCTTGGAATTGTTGCACGGGGACGAACAGAAGAAGAGAGAGAAAAGGGAAAAGATGATCGGGACCGGTATACATATATAGGCAATTTTTATTACCCAACAACCCGAGGTCGTGGTGGAGAAAATTCCGGACTGTTCTTATCGGCGAACCACCAGACGACCCAAAAAAAATAAGTAAAATAATCGACTAAGACCAGCCGATTCAAGCTCTCTTGGGTAGAATACAAGCCCGGGGGACAGAGGTATGGAGGTGGTATTTTCCGTCCCACTTTCGGAAGCCGATATGCGAAAAAAAAACCCCCATGTCCACCCATGTCCACCCATGTCCAGCACCATTGTTTCCAGCGCAATACCAACCGCGGATGCGATCGGCAGAAGCAGTTCGAGTTGGGGCGGATGGCCGTGCTGAGATGGACGAGCCCCACGAATGTAACCCCAGAAGGGCACACGCACGGAAGCGACCAAGCTGTTGCGGATGAGCTGATGCAGTTGATATGCAAAGATGCCGGCAATCTGATGTTTTGATTTGCTGATAACGCTGTTTCCCTGAGATTGCAGCATTTGGAGCGATCAACGCAACGCTGCAGGACTCAGCATGTCTCACTCATTGCAAAGTCTTGGCGCGCTCCGTCCCTGGCGGTTTGTGGATGTTCTCGAAGGAAAAGCGAAAAAGAAAAAAGCCGTGCCGTTACGCCGTGCGCCTCCGCTTAACTGCCACAGAACCTCCCAAGGAGTCATCAAAAGACCTCCCCCCAAAAGAGGGTAGTTCCGTTCCCACTTTCTAATCGCCCGCGAATCACATCGTGGCTTGGCAGTCGGAGAATGCCGGTGAATCAACATCTTTAGATCAAACAACTAGATTATATGCTTTGAATAAAGTAGGCGACAAAAAGG
>JAXQJV010000283.1:0-24708 GCA_037042255.1 Penicillium sp. PG106-07D | reverse complement strand
AGACGAACAGCGATGGTGAACATGAGATTCCGGCCTCTGACTTTGCGCCACGGGGAACTTCTCGCTTCCAACGCCGAGTCCGCAACAAGCTCCCAAAGCCCCTGATTCTCCGCACCTCGCCTCATGGAGCAATCGTCGAGAAGCTATACGCTGCCTGCTCGGTATGACCACCGCCGAACATTTTTGAAATCTACCCTGACCTCTATGCTCTCACCCAGTCTGCTCTAAATGCGCGTATCGCCCGAGGAGATAACGAACGGTTTCTGGAACAATTCGGATATGTCATAGTCGCCTCTCAGCTTCTAAATGAGCACAGCGCGCCTTCCTACACCTCCGCGGCGGACGTCCTCGCAACTTCACAGCCCGCGGAGCTCCCATCCTTATCTACAACCTTCGGTCTGCAAGGTGCCGTTGTCACCGCTTCCACATCCTTCTCTATTGTGTGGTTACTACATTGGGGCCGGTCCAAGACGGGATCTGGGCTGAATCCACGAAAGTTCGGCATCTTGTTGATTCTAGTGCCGGTCTTGGGGGTCTTTTTCTATGCCTTCGCGAAGCGACAGTGGCTGAAGTACTTGCGGCACCAGGCGGTAGAGGCTGCTGGGGCTTTTGTTGGAAATGCTCAAGGTTTTGATTCAGCTGCATCGGCGTCCGTGGTATTTATTCAGGAGGTGGAGCTTGTCTCGAGAGGCTATCGGATGTAAGCATTCTTGGACACTCCGCGAGAAGATGTACAACCTAACTCTGCAATTCTAGAAGCACTCCACTTCCCCCTATCAGTCGATTGGAAGATCAGGTGCAACTTCGGCGGTGCTTACGGCTTCGCCGAGCAGTGTCCGAATGTTTTGGATCTATGCTCGAGCGCTATATTCAGTCACAGAATACGCTGCGACCACTTACCGACGAGGCCAATCTGGCTAAATATTACGATATCTATGATCTGGCGCTCGAGGATCTCGAAGCAATAGAGTCGACACTGTCGCAACGGTCCCTGGATGACCAGTATTCGTTACGTTCTTTGCGAGAATCCTTCGGGAAACTGTATACCGTGAGGAAAAGCGTCTTGTGCTGCTTGCTAGCGCTTAGTGCGGATGGAGGAGGATCTGATATTGCGAGGTGGAGCGCAGCTGTGGAAGAGATGCGCGAACTTGCTGCAGTCACTGGATCAAGCATGACCAAGATGGCCAACATTTTGAATGAAGAGGACCGTGAGTATCTACCTGCCGCTGCATTAATTCCAAGGAACATCAGGCTAATTTCGCAGGGGATGTCATTCCTCCGTCTCCGTTGCCGTCCGCCTCCCCAAGCAAGGAGCACATGCGCGCGCAATTTCGGCGGCTGAACTCCTTATCTCAGGGGGTTCGTGCCTTGCATGCTAAAATGCACATCGTCAGTGAGGAGTCCAAGGCCAACCTCGAAAAATCTGACGCCGGTGATTTCGAAGCGAGTCTCTTAGCTCAGTATGACTCCATTGGTAGCGATATCCGAGCTCTCCTCCAGGAATGGGAACTCGGGAAAGCCGCCTTTGTCAATAGCCAGGATCGCCTCAGTGTCGGAGATTTCTCCAGACCCCCGAGTACAGCTTTTCCACTGTCTCCCACGCCTAGTCTTGGCGGCACTACCGCCGTGGAGGGAAGTCCTACCGATGCCCTCAAAGCACTGAACGGTGAGCGTCCCGACCTGGTGCACAGTTTTGACGATGAGGAGATTTTTGAAGCGGTTGTGCTTCCGGCTTCGAGGAATAAAAGAGCATCTCTGACGAGAGATGAGCGTCTTGCACGAGTGCGAGAAGCACGTGCCAACAAAGCGGCTGTTCAAGAAAAGGCGAATGCAAAGACGAATATGCTCAAGGAACTGGAGATGGTCATTCAACAAAGGCCTCGCAACAACCAGTCCAAGCGAGTCACCAGTATCTGATGGTGTGCTATAACGCAGGGTCCACTCCGTTACCCAACACACTTATTTGCTCTTGTTTTTCTTGCCTGAACTGCGCGGCATGGCTTCACATCGCTATGCTTTGCTGACATGATACCCATGACGTTTATAGAAGGATCTGGCGAAAGATGGTGTTTTCAGGTCTCTGAGCTTATATTATTCTTATTCATTTTTTGGTCCATCGGACCTCTCTCTCTCTTTCCAGGCTGTGTTTTCTTCACTTGGTATTATGTTCCTTCAGTGTTTCCTTCCTCTGTACATGTCTTTCTTTTCTGGCTTTTGCGGCTAGGCAGATGGACCTTGCTACAGTATACCCCAGCCCATTTGTACACTACAGCTCCCCTTGCTACCGATTGTCTGTAATCATAATGATTTCTGGAAAGCCTCTTCTTCCAGGTCTCGTCTGCCTTAGTTTCGGGATATAGACACCTTGCGGCCTTGGGCACCACGCTAGCCGAAAAAGGGCATATCGCCAAACGCGCTCGCGCGTGTTTCCCCACTAGCCCTCGAACGCGATTTCGCCTGACATTCAGACCGCTGCCCTCTTTTTACCCTCATCACAGCTACTCTCCACGACCATATCCCCTTCTACTAATCCATACCACCCCTCTTCCCGACATCCTTTCGTCTTCATCCTGTCTTCTCTCTCTCCCCTTTCCTCTTTTTCTTACACTCACACACACAACCAGTAAGTGGCATGAACACCATCCCCGACCGTGGTCGGAGAGGCCCAATTAACCTTTTGAAACAGTGCTTGAGGCACGATTGGAACAGGCCTCCCTCCTGAAGCGCGTGAGTAATGACCCAGGCGACCTCCCCCGAGGTCTCTATACTCACGAAACTCTTTTAGGTCGTCAACGCTATCAACGACCTCGTTCAGGACTGCAACTTCGACTGCAATGACTCCGGTATCGCCCTCCAGGCCATGGACAACTCGCACGTTGCCCTCGTCTCCATGTTGCTCCGTGCCGAGGGCTTCTCGCCATACCGCTGTGACCGTAACATTGCCCTCGGCATGAACCTGGGCTCGCTGACCAAGGTTCTGAAGGCTGCCCAGAATGAAGACATCTTGACGCTGAAGGCCGAAGACTCTCCCGATGCTGTCAGCCTGATGTTCGAGAGTGCTGAAACCGACCGTCTCAGCGAGTATGATATTAAGCTCATGGATATTGACCAGGAGCACCTGGCCATTCCCGACACTGAATATGCTGCTACAATTGAGCTGCCTTCCGCGGAGTTCTCGCGTATTTGCAGGGATCTGAGCTCTCTGTCCGAGTCTGGTGAGTATTGGTTGCCCCTCTGTTGTATGTCTGTCAAGACAGTGTCAAGATAGGACGCTAATTATCCGTCCCCTACAGTCGTCATCGAGGCCAGCAAGGAGGGTGTCAAGTTCTCCTGCAGCGGTGACATTGGTAACGGCTCCGTCACCATTCGCCAGCACACCAATGTCGAGAAGCCCGAACAGAACGTTAGCATTAATCTCTCCGAGCCCGTTGCCCTGACCTTCTCCCTCAAGTACCTCGTCAACTTCTGCAAGGCCTCCAACTTGTCCACCTCCGTAAAGCTGAACTTGTCCCAAGAGGTCCCTCTGCTTGTTGAGTATCCTCTTGGCAGTGGTTACCTGCGCTTCTACCTCGCCCCCAAGGTATGTGAAACTGATTCTGAGTGTTTCCGAGCGTCACTAACTGGTAGCCCTTCAACAGATCGGCGATGACGAGTAAGCCAGATGCACTAGTCAAGAGATCAGACAAAATGAAGCCCCTACGATAATGGAGATTCCCTGACGGAGGCAATGACCTGTTTATTTTCTTGTTTGCTGCACTCTGTCCCGAAATAGAAGGGACAGCAAAGATTTTTTTTTATTTTCGTGCTAGTTTATTTCAATAACATCCCAAGAGAAGACTCTTGGGCTATCAACCAGCCACCTGTAAAATTACGAAGAGTAGGAAATTTTTAGTGTACAAGACGAGTTCCATAGACTTCACGCTCCTAGTACGGTCATCGAAAACTATAAACAGCATGTACATCTCGAAGCAAAGCCCTGTATGCTCAAGCCCACGTTCCCATCCCAGCCTCCAGTGTCCCATCGCTCACACACCATGCAACGTCAAGGCCCTGGAAGGGATGACCTAACGGGAACATGGCCCGCAACCCCACTAATTAGCAGAGTCGCCAAAAAACAATCCTTTCCAGACCCACTCCCAGCGCACAACGCAGCATAGAGGGTAGAGGAAAGCAAAAATACTGACCTGAGAAAAAAAAGAGGTGAAGCGCCATCCCCGCCAGAATGATCGGAATCGAATGATACCGCCCTCATCCTTCTCCACAAGGAAGAAAAGACAAGGGCACAGTATGCTGCGTATTGCACTAAAGTGTCATCACACACAATCTCCGCACCGACTCTCCCATAGGGTATCGAATCAGCCCCGCCAACCTCCGAAGGGAGAAAAGCAAAGACCAACCGGGTCCCCCGATGTTTCTGATGCCGAATGCAGGTGTGTCGAGTAGGTCACACCAGGCCCTCGCGGGCAGCACCGGCCCTCGGACTTCGCGAGGCGAAGAGAGGGCGGGTTTGGGGTTTTGAAGATTCCTCCGAATTTCTCATTTGCAAGGGGTCTCGGCGCTGGGACGGGGCCCAGGGTACCGAGGACAGCGGGGCCCGAAGCCCCCGCTGTCGTGTGTAGCAAAGAAACGCAGCATTGGCAGGGATGGCGCTTGAGGGAAAGAAAGGAAGAAGAGACGAGCAGTGAGTCAAAAGAGAAAATGGGAAGCTGTGGGTGAATGGATTGACCGCTTTCTGGTTTTGGTCTGGTTCCTGGGATTCTGCCGCTGCGGTGAGTTACCGCTAGCTTAGCTTCAATGTTCTGACAGAAGAACATACCCCGACAGATAACTTCTGGGAATTTTCGGTGAATGTTTCAATGATCACAATGCTTTTCAACGACTTACAGACCGAGACAAACATGATCAAATTCCTAATTGGGGGAAACCAAACCTCTTTGCAAAACAAGTAGACTAATTGATGGCCGCTTTCCTTTAAGAAATCCATGGAAACAGTGCTGAAATGGCGCCGTCTTCAACTGTGAATTGGAGGCAGGTTCTGGGCCATAAGGGTTCAATGGAAAGTGGGCGTAGAAATTCGGCCATATTTGTTTGACCATTATATTCAGCCCACTCCGAAGCAAGTTTCCCGATATATACCAGCTCTAGGCTTAATCGTATCAAGAATTCTAGATGATCTATCAAGATCCCACATTTTCTCTTTAACTCGTCATTGCCATCATTTCCCGAACGTCCGTCCTGCTATCCTCTTGGTTTACTACTACCTCTATCTAACCTTGCGTAAACTTAGTCCAATGATGCAATGACTCACGCAGCGACTGAAGCACTCTATTTTTGGGCGACTGCTATCTCCAGTTCGGAAGTTTTCTTCTCTAGGCATTCTTCTCGATCCAAGCGACAAACTAGAGGAGGAAAACTTACCAGGATACTCGCCTGAGCTTATTTACCCCGTGAGAATCGGTGATGTATTTCGCTCAAGGTATCAGGATGTTGTAAGCTTGGCTATAGAGGTCACTCCACACTGATCCCACGATGGTGATGTGAACACAATACCTGGGGTAACTTGCCGAGTATGGGTGGTAAAGATCTGTCAGAAACTCATGCAGTACTGAATTGGTCGGTTAAGCAATCTTGATGGACTAGAACGAGAATGCATGACGCTTGGAAACCAGTATAGCCCGGGAGCTGCTATCAATCAACAGCCGCGGCCTGTTGTGAAATCCAGGCTTTGCCTTTAAAGAGAACCACAGCACTTGCTGGACCATAGATCTGAATTGAATTGGTGTGGCCAATCTCGTCCCTTTCTGCTATTATCTGTCCATCGTGTATTTACATCCGGTGGGTTATGCTTGGAAAAGGAACTAATGGTGTGAAGTTGAAACCACTTTTTCGGACTTATCATAAAACTGTCAAAAAGCTATGTATGAATCGACGGTCAAAGAGTTCAACGCAATATCACATTCTAACTCCCGCCTGTACTGATCACCTCCGATCCACGAGGCTACTTGAAACCACCAACAATTGGTTCCGTATCTCATCGCGGTAGTGAAACCCCAGTACTCAGGATACCAACCAGCCGATTCCCAATCGAGAAAACCAGACAGATGCCCGTCATCTCCAACAAGGATGTTATGAGCTTTGAGGTCGCCATGGGTGAAAGTAATTCGGTGAGGGTAGTTGCGAATTTCATTGGCTTGTTCCAAAGCCTTGATATATTCAGCGGTCGTATCAAAGCCGTGCCCCGAAGCTGTACTGAAGAGAAAATCGTTGAATTCACTTTCGTCAACAAATGGACCCATAATGTGACCGGGTACACGCGGGCTTCGTATTGATGCTCCAATGGCTGAGCATACTGTATCCTCTCAGAGTAAGGCGAAGTCCATTCACGCATGGCAGAAACGCATTTTCTCAGCTCGAAGAGCCATGGATCCTCAGATTCGACGAGTAAAGTGTCAGCGGAATTCTCGAGTTGGGTGCCCGGCAGCCGTGTCATCAATATTGAGAAATTGCGATTGTAGGGCGCGTTCGGGTGTTCTCCACAACACAGCACCTTTGGAACCGGCATCCCGGCAGCCCGCGCCATTTGCATTGCGGCAAGCCTCCTCCAAACTTGATCGATCGGTCCACTTCAATACAAGTCCAAAGGGCAACTGTATGATGTTGGCATCGAATCGTATATCAAACCAGGCACAATACCATTCGGATATGTGATATAAAGCTTCGTGTACTATGCCCCAGGCCCTTCGTCGCAGTTTTCCCGGTGAAGAGGGCACCTTGGGCGTCGACTCGCAAATGGATGGCTCCATCGATCGAGGCCATATGAAATCCGGTCGCAAGAAGGATGTGATCACCGACATTTCGGCTAGCGAAAGGACCGCGACGATGTATGAGAGGATCAGATAAGCTCGGCTTCTTGATTGCAACTGTGAAAAAAGACAGTTTACACGATTCCTTGCCGCACCGTATTCGGTGTGCTGTTGGAGGTTGTGAAGTTTTGTTTACCTTGAGGCGGTCTTGTCATGTTATTACTAAAGCTCTTGACGGAGGTTTGTCACCCCACGGATTTTAGCTACGCCGTACAGGAGTTGAGGTGGCTGCGATTCCCAGGGCATACAACATGTTGATGACCACATCATGGTGGTGGCCTGGACACCAAGCTACTTTGGCCCACCCGCTCTCACCCAACCCGGCTTCTCATCCCCGTCTATTGCGCACTCACCCTACTCAGCCTGGTCGAGCGACGCTAAAGCGAGGCTCACCCTAAACTCACCCGGACGGCACCCACCCGACTCAAGCCACACGCCGGCTGAAAAGTAGTATCCATGGTGGGTGACCACATGCGAATCCTGGCTGTTGTATAATTTTTGGTTCATATTCTTTTTGCACACATCAAATCAGAAAAAAAAATACATCTTAAAGCTGGCTCCAGCATGACGCCTTAGATTTCCTCAAACGTCCGTACAATATATGTCTTCCCCTGAATTTTCACCTTCTCTCCAGGGACTCTCCACGGCCCTTGCCCCTCACTCTCAAGACCAGATCGTATAGAAGGCAGCGCATCCCCAACGGGTCCAACCACATGCCGATTCCCCCAGCCTTCGGTCGAGCCCCATTCCTCCCTCCTGGCACTGACAGCAGCACCTGTCTTCTTCACAATCCACTCTCCAGACGAACTTCTTTGTCGAGAATGAGTCTGCGTCTGCTGTAGTGCTAGATACGTCCCCCAAAGTCGGCCCAGGAAAGTTTTGTTCACGGTCACCTCCCCTTCCTCCTCTTCTAGCTCGCCATCATCCGACTCCAGAACCCAAGAGACCCCTTTGCCAGGCCCCTCCGGCCCTTCTCTAAATGGCAGCTCTCGCCAGATTTCCTCATACTCCGTTTCAGGTGCCCCCGGTAGATCAGGACGAGGCATAGACCCCGTCTCCAGGTCGTCACCGTTCGGCAAAGTGACAAATGTACCGCAGTCGACGCTCTCGAACGCGTCGTGAGAGTCGAGCTCGTGGGTGAAGGATACCCGTACTGGAGCTGCCATTAGCTCGGATTCTAGCTTTGATGAAAGCGCTTGGGGGACAGACGGGGTTCTTCGCTTTCAATTAGTCGTTGACCGGCAATTGCCCAGTCGATTTCTCCCGTTTGCTTGTCCATCCGTAGATCAAGGTACCAGTCCTTCACGGACATGACGATTGTATCAGTTGTCTCGTGTGCAGGCTCAGGAAGCCATCGTAAGGAGATGCGCGTCGAGAACCGACACGACGAAGAGGTAGGATTACCGGTGCTGGCCATGATCGAGATGCAGGTCTGCTGTGCTCAGAGCGAGTGTAGTGGGAAGAAACGAAGTGCAGTACTTTACAAGAAACCCAAATGCACGCACGTGAACTCGATTGATCGCTGAAGTTGCAGAATCGCGAATTTGGAGCCTATGCGAATTAGGTAGTTCGAGGAGAAGGTCGCGCGACACTCCTGTGGCTGATCGTCGTGGGGGCTTATCGGCTTCCCCTCATGCCCCGCATCGTCGGCTCGAACAGCTGTTTTAGAGACGCCCCTCACGCGGCGGACTCTGCGTGAATTTTCCTTGCATGCCTTCTCAGTCAGGTTGGAGTTTACGTTGAGGATTATTGTCTCCCTTGGAGTGGATACAATTTTGCTATGAAAGAACCCGCAGCTCGTAAATTTCCTGATCTTTCTCTTAGACCCTCCAAAATTCCATGGACAGGAAAGTGCTCGATGATCCGCAAGATATCTTGAATTGCTATGCCACGACCTATCGCACATGCAATGATCAATCTTTCTAAATGCAAGCATGCTCAGCAATTAGGTTAGATACATTCGGAAGGCTGTCAATGGCCGAGTGGTCGATCTGATCGATAGATTGGAAGCCAGCTTCCTCCATCAAGAGGTCAAATTCCGCCAAGAAGCTCTTCATAACGTGACGCACGCCATGTTCACCAGCGATGCTCAGTCCCCACACCCACAATCGACCCAGAAAGACAAATTTTGCTCCGAGGGCAAGAGCTTTGAAGGCATCGGCCGCCGTACGCACCCCAGAGTCGAACATAATCTGATTCCCGGTTAGTATGGCCCGACCAGGACGTAATGTAGTACAGTGAGATGAAGCGGGGGCTTACGTATATGCTATCGCCAACGGCATCAACAATCTTTTCCAGAGCATCAAGGCTCGCGATCGCACCGTCCACTTGTCGGCCGGCATGGTTGGTTACCACAATCCCGTCAATGCCCCTGACAAAACGATCAGCAATAGTCGATCCAGCCGTGAAGTCAAAGAGGCTTACATTTCAACGCACTTCCTCGCCGCTGCCACACTCTGAATGCCCTTCAAGCAGAACGGCCTACCGCCACTGATTCTCTTCCATTGCGCCATAGTCCACTGTACTTTCTCCCAGGTATGAGCGCGGCCATGCCAAATATGCTCATCGATCCACTTTGCTCCAGCCTCTTTCGGGCTTGTCTTCGGATCAATATTAGCCTCCTTCAAACGTTTCTGAAAGACTGGGTCCTGCAAAGCAATATCCCCCGTTCCGTGCTCATGATAAAAGGCATAGTTCCCCGTGAACACGTCATTATGTCGCCACCCGAGAGACCAGGTATCCGTAGTGAGCATACAAGCATCGAAACCAGAATCCCAAGCGCGCTGCATCATTGAAATAGCTAACTCATCATCATGGCTCTGGTATAGCTGGAAAAATCGTGGTCCACTGCCGTTAGCTTTCCCTACGTCTTCAATGCTGTAGCTGCCAGCCGACGAGAGACAGTACGGCAAGTTCAACTCCTCCGCCACTTTGGCGACGGATAGCTCGCCAGTCGCATGGTAGATACGATTGATGCCAATTGGAGCAAACCCGATGGGAGCAGAGACTTTGTGGCCGAACATCTCTGTGGCGGTATCTCTGGTGTTGGTGTCGACTAGAGTGCGAGGCACGATCCTGTGACGGTAGAATGCCTGTCGATTTGCCAAATGGGTCCATGAGAGACCTGCATTGCAGGAGGAATAGTACCTGGACATGAGTTTTGTGGTAAGCCAGACTCGTGTTGAAACATATTCGGGAATGTTGCGTGGAAGACCGACCATCCTCCTTGAGATAGCTTCTCTTTTGCAAGTCTTTCGACTTCGGTCGGATCTGCAAACAGAACAGAGCATCAATATGGTATACAAAGGGGAAAGGGCTTCCCGAGAGCTATGTACCGGTATTGAAGAGAGGGAATTGTCCATTGTTGGTATTCCAGAATGCCTCGCGTCGATACAGTGACCATTGCGGAGTGGTTCTCGACTTGATGTTAGGATTGTTCGGGTCGGACATGTTGCAAAATAATGTGCAGATCCCAAGAGAAGATTATAATCGAAAATTCGGAAAGGGCGGGGGACTGAAAGGATTGAACTGGATCTTGGCAGTGATTCAAGACTGGAGAAGGTAATCGCATTTTATGCTAAACGGTATTAAGGTTTCATCGCCGCGAATTTCCTATTGGCGAGGAAGTAATGCCCCAAACTTGGAAGCATGGTCTCTGATTGAGCCACCACAACATTCTCCATAAATCGACCATCTACATAGCAGGATTACGGTTCGATATGGTCGACCGCGGCGGCTCGTTATGATGTTGATATCCGTGTCATCACACCCTTTGTTGGATGACTTCACCCAAGCCAAACAGTCCATCAGTCTCGAGCCAAAATAACTCCTTGAACTCGAAGAGAACATCAAAGAAATTTAGTATCAAGAACTTCAATCTTACCGCCACACAAGAGAATCCGGAAACAGAAAATCTGTTGGTGCGATGATTGGCGACCCCACCCCTTCCCGCATCCAGGTCATAGTTGCAAAACAGGTTTTGTTTCGGCCGACACGATGATATCAACCAAAGGTAGAGAACATATTGCCTCAGGAAAGAGGGCTGGTAGCAGTTTTGACTCTACGGTTATCTACAGCATGTGGAAGCATTGAATTCGCACCAATCAAGAACATCACAAAAGAAGGAAGCATGGAGCTGCCGATAAGTTAGCTCCAAAACGATGTATTACTAGACGCCAGACTTTTAACACATTCAATGACTCCAAAGTAATGGGGTTTCAAGTACAGGAAGAACGCAAACTTCGTGGAAGTCATCTAAATCTCCGTGAAGATCAACTTGCACGTCTGCCCCTTTGGCCTCGCCGAGATGATTTGATCGTCTAGCTTCATCGAGCCGTTCATGTCCGGCGCCACCGTGGTCGTGAATCGCGAGTAAATTTCTCGCAGAAGAATCCTCATTTCCACCAGCGCAAGACTGTACCGCATTAAAACATGTTCTGAGCAATAGTTCTGGAAAGGAAACTCACTTCTTCCCAGTGCATCCTCTTCCACCAGTTGCAAAAGCAAAGAAATACCTATTTCGCTCGGCGGCCCCCTTCTCTTCGAGCCACCGATCGGGATAAAACCGATCCGGCTCTGGGAAGACATCCTCGCAGCTCCGATGAACGGTATATGGTTGACAGCTCACGATAGTGTGTTCTGGAATAAAGTAACCATCAATCGACCTTCCACCAGCAGGCACGTAGCGAGGCAAAGACATCGGGATTGGTGGAGAATAGCGCAAGGCTTCTTTGATCACCGCATCAAGATACACCAAGCTATCCAGTGACGAATCCAGCGAGGCGTTTCTGAGTTCATGCTGCAATTTGCGTTGGAATTCCATGTTGTGTGGCTGTGAAAGCTCCCACATCAGAAAGCAGAGCCCGTCCCCTGTCGTGTCGATACCAGCTGCCATGTGGTCTTTGCATTCGGCTGCTGCTTGTAAGAGTTCGAGGCCGGATTCTTTGCGCTTGAGCTTTTCGAGGAGAGTGAACTCGTCAACGCGGCTTTGGGCTGACATATCGAGAACAAAGTCGTTGGTCTTGGGTGCACTGCGTGGATGGAGGAATTTTGGGAAATAGGGCTCCCACGATGGAAGGTAATAAGCCAAAAGACTTTCTAGACCCAATTCTCAGCGAAAAAAGAGCTACAGATAGGATGGGACAGGGTATCACTAACTTTGAAGACTTTGATGGTAAGTAAGCTCCTGCATTATCTCAAAGTCTTTCTTAGTGTCGAGTGATTTGAGACCTCCGGGACTGAACATGAAATGTGTGACACAGTCTACAGCATAGCAGTGAAGGAGCACCTGGGAGTGCTGGTGAGCAAATTTCAAGCAAAAGCCAAATCTGGGAAGTTCGAGACTCACATAGACATCGACACTCTTCTTGCCAGCTTCTGCACACTTGGAGACAAAAGTCTTTGCCCGCTCGTTGATGGCTTCCAAAGGCTCTACCTTCATTACATTCGTCATGGCATATCGCTCAGCGAAAAGGCGCTTTCTTTTGCTATGCTGCGAAATCGTTAGATTTGGGGCTATCTTGCATAACTCCCGCCAGAATATACTTACCTCATCCTTGTTCAAAGTGGAAAACATGGTCCTGTAATCTTGTGTTAGACATGAACAATAGAGGGTTTTTGGCCTACAACTCACCTGGTGTTCATTTGCTTGAAGAGCGAGTAAAATTCAGTCTTGTCGTAGCCGCTACCTCCAGAAGCATAGATCTCTCTGATGGCGTCAAGACTGGTGAATGATACCTCGTTGGGACCCAGACGGACAACTGGGCCATAGACCTGGTGAAGCCGATGGACAGACTCTCGTCTGTTTGCCGTGAACTCTTGGAACTTGATCCAAAGACTTGTGAAGCGGGTATACCATGGGCCTGGTACTTTAGAGACTGGTGAAATGACTCCATGGGCCACGAAATACCCCAAGAGGAGAATGGCGCCTACCCACAGTGACAGCATGATGCATCCAATATGGAAGGCCACTCCTAGTGTGCTTCAAGAATAGAAGTGATTTGAGAGGTCGCACACTTCCCGGGCCCTTTATAGGGGAATTAAAATATCCACTAGATCTTTCATTAAATCAAACTGCAAAAGACACCCGCCCTTGGGAGGGCCCGTCGATTCGCCCAGCATAACCGATATCAGTTGGCGATGGAGTCGTGCGGGGAAGGGCGGGTGGATACGCACTGAATGGCTTGGTGACGTTCCGATAGCATTTGGCACTTAACCCACAATAGAAGTCAGAGGAGATACCACAACTACCGCCATGAACAAGTTGGCCCAGTTCACTCGTTTGCTGTGAGGATTTTGCGAAGCCAGCCTTGCCCTTTGGGCCTCACTGTTGGCCCCATCTGCTCACTATCATGGCGGGGCTATGGTAAAACGCAGGGCGATAAGAAACGTCGCTAGGCAAAGAGTGTGCTAGATCAATTAGGAATATCTACTAAGAGTTCCCCTCGAACCTATGCTTCTGACCAGAGGACTTGTAATTCTCTGTGATAGCATTACCTATTTGTTGCCCGCCGTTGAGTCATACTTCCAGGTCACTTTACGGGCGATAGAGCAAATGCTCACGCAAAGCATTTCTCTCAAGCGTCTGGGGCTATAATCTGATTAAGATCCCCGATAAAATGATCCTCTCTGTCCTTCAAGTATTATACTGTCCCAGTCCCAGGCATAGTCCTCCGATTCTGGAATGGTGGTTCATAGCTATAGGTCCTCCTTGACTGTTCCATAGCCTCCAGCTTTATCACACTAGTGGAAGTAACTACCATATTCAATTTGGGGTCAGAGACTAGCTTCCAGTTTGCAAAGTTTCAATTGTGGTGGGTCACCGAGGTGTCAAGTAGCCTTGAATTCAATGATTCTGGTCAGTACTCGTGCTCTACTCAATGGCCAGGCCATTCATATCCGATGATCGTGGAGAATCCGCGCTGATTGCGTTAGATGTGTACGATGCTTCTAGACCTTTCGGCCCAAGCGATCATTCGCAGAGGTCCGAGAGTGAGCCCTGCACATGCCCGTCTGCGCAGTAAGCCACTCGATGCCCCTAGTAACCAACCCCGAACAGCTACATGAGCCATCACAATCCTTGTGGTCGCGCCGATAAGTCGTCGGATTTTCAAAAGCGATAGTGCGAATGTGCTCGAACAAGGGCTGACCATATCCGCGGCTGGACTGGAGAAACAGGGTAGGTTTATCTTGTCATACTCAGCCACCAGGCTTGTCATGATTTGCCTGGGAACTGCCCTAGGGGAATTCCAGGTTATGGATGTTTGTCGGTGGAAATTCAGGCTAAAATCAAATGCGCGGATTAAACGTAGATCTATCAGACTGTTAAGAACCATGGAATGGTTAGCGAGCCAGTGTTTCTGGTGAGAAACTTTTTAAAAGCATCTCCAGATTGGCCGATCAGGTGAATCAGCCAGTGTCTAAGACCAGATACGAGGCCAGAGAGATCGTTCAAACTCAACCAAGGCGGCAAGGAGCTGATCCTCGCATACGCAATGCAGGCCTAACATATGGAAATAGAACTGGAGTCCGGAGTGGTCTGGCTTCGAGTGGCTTATTGACCGGCCACAGCCACACTTCACCAATGGATACATTCTGGAGCCCTGTCACTTCGACGCCCAAGGCGTACCCCAGCCACCACAGGCTGGCACCATGTTCCACCAAGGTGATCAGCCACGATCATCTGACAGGACAAATTCCAAGTCGTGGTAAGTCGTGGTAAAGTCGTGATTCAAGGACGTGTGTGGCTTGGAGGGGTCGAGTCCGTGCCTCAGGCCGTCGAATAGTGGTACCGTACGTTAGTATTGCGAAAGCCTCACTTCGCGGATGGCCCGCGGTTTCGCAACTAATGAGCCAGAGGCTGATGCATCATTTCCCAGACAGGTCAACGATCCGGTCTGCTTTGGAGTCGGCGTCCAGGAGCGGATTAAAGTCTGACGGAGGAGTCCGGAGTAATCATCCACGCCAGAGAGGCAAGGCAGCCGCGAAAAAGACACAGGGCTCCAACAGTGTACATTGACGTGGCGAGCAGCGAGCAATCATAATCAGCGAAGCGATCCATACTTGGCCTAACAAGGTTTGGTGTGCCTGTTTCGTCCCGATGGAGCCTGGCCCACAGGAACCACTGGTGAGAGCCATCCAGGGCCTGGGTCACTGGAGAAACCCGTTGAGTTACAGGTGTCTAGAACGTGAATATTTTCGAGAAATCGAGAAATCAAAAAGGGCAGTCCCAAGTGATACAAGAGGAAGAGGAGGCACAGAGGAATCGAGCCTCTGATTGTGGTAATTGTAGAGGAGAGAGCCCCATGAGTCCCGCCCATTGCTGGTATGCGTGGACGAGTGGATGTGTCTTTCGTTGTGCTCCATTTTAGTCTCTCATATTGTAGTGCTGGAGAGTACCGTGAGGCGTGAGGAGTCCAGTGCCTTGGTACCTGGTGAACCCCAGATGGATCCCCCTTTTGTCCTTTTGCTTACTGTCCAGTGCCCACCCCATTGAGGCTACACCTAATTCATTGTTTTCCACAATCCACTTCTTCTTCTTCTTCTCCTCCTCCTTTACATCAGTCACTCGTTCAATCTCTGGCTCGTCCTTCTCTTCTTGTCAAGAGAAAAGAGAGAAATCAGAGGGACAAAGCCTCTCGCCGACTTGCCTGACATCCATTCGCTGATCCCCCGACCTCGTTTTTCCAACCCCCACCGAATCCCTTGCGACCGGCCCAGAAAAATCTCCCAAACAACACAAGAGGCTGAACTGGTCGTTCAAATCCCATCACCACCGCTCGTTCACAACTCGGCTGGCTCGAGCAGTGTACACCTTCAACCTCCGATGTTCCTGCGGCTCGACTCTTGAGTCTAATTCTATCCGACTCTTCTCCAACGAAATCGCCAAGCCACACGGCACACGAGCCTCTGGGCGTTTCAATCCTCCCACGTATCAGGGACCGGCAGACGGCTACACTGCGTCTCACACCTGACTGGACCTCCTTCAGCCCTCCTCCCCTCTCCCTCATAAATAGCAGTCTCCGGTGCTCAACACCGTCACTGCCTCCTTCGCCGCTCAGCATCGCGTCGACGCAGGCTCCGCTTCGGAGCACCTCGGCAAGATTCACGCACACGGGTTGCGAGCCTCCCTCCTCGGAGGGACTTCGTTCGACCCTTCATTCCGCCCCATCTCGGGCGGGTTTCGTGGTCGCGAAGGATACACGAATGTGACCCCGAAACAGAAGACGCACATGATGTATATGCCTAACACTCAGTGGACGTGGTCCTTTGCCATCGTCACACTGGTTCAGACAGTGGTAACCCTCGGTCTCGAATGGTATGTACCAGCCGATAGATCCCTCGCGACCGAGATTAGGAGCCCTTGCTAATCCATCGGTCGCGTCCAGTTACATTTTCGCCAACTTTCAGATTCAAGAAGAGGCCAACGATAGTCCCTCGTCCAAAACCATCCCCACCTTCCTTGCGCTCTACAGCTTCGGTTTTATCTATGAGTTGGTCCTCGTGTATGATGCTTTGCGAATGAAGAACACCATTCAGGTCATTGGCTTGTGCGCGTGCAATATCGGTCTCTTGATCTACGGCGCCGTGCAAGTGCGACAGATCCAAAATGCCGTTGACATCCTGTCTGTCAATGGAATGATCAGCCCAGTCGTCTGGGCCCAGTCCCAGCCATTCTTGATCATCATTCCCTGCATTGTCGCGTTGGGGTCACTCTTGATGACCTTCGTTGCGTGGAAGTTGTATGACGAGTTTGCGTGGACGATTTACAAACACATCAGCGCGGACCTCCGCATGAAGCGTCGCTACCTCACCTATCAAATCTACATTGCTCTGCTGAAGTTCGATTTTTTCTTCTTCCTTGGCTTTACCGTGCAATTCTTGGTTGTGGTCTCCTCCTCCAAGCACGATGCCGAGTTCTACCTGACTATCATCGCGGTTCCCGTTACCATCATCATCCTGCTGTGTGCTGCTTGGTTCGTCCGACGTGAATCCACTGCTGGCATGATTGGCATCATCGTAAGCCTTTCAACACCACCCTCTCAAACTGGCTGTCCCTAACCCGTCCTTCATACAGTTGCTATTATTCGCGGCCATGGGCTACTTTTGCTTCAAACTCTTCCGCATGTACGATCAGGCTACATTCCGTCAATACCTGACAGCTCGTCCCTCGATGACATTCTTCGCCATCATCACCCTATTCTTGATCGTCGTCACGATTATCAATGCCTGCATATGTGTGCATAACTTCAACTGCGGCCTGAAGCCGCATATCAACAAGAAGAAGGGCCGTCCCGAGGAGAAAACCACCGAGCTCTCCGACAACGTCAACGGCCAGGTCCCTTCGCGGATGATGATCGACTAGGTCAATCTCCCCTGCCCAGGGCACTGGTACTATGTAATACCTAGAGTGAGCTCGATCACTCGTTGGCGTTGGATCTCGGAGCCGGGATTTCGATTCCTCATTTACTGTCCTCTACTCGTTAATTGTGTCCTCGGATCATTTGATCATTTGAGCCTGAATCTTCCTTGCGTGTTTGATTACTTTGGCCCTCGATATGATACCTTGCCCACCTCGAGGGTTTGCTTTCCCCCCTTCTCGCATGGGATCGTCTTCTCCGCGTCGCTACCTCGGACTGGGCCCATGGCAAAAAATTTCCTGTTATTTTTCTTGGCCCTGCTCCTTTTTCTGCCTATTCCTCCTCTCACATATCCATCACGAAGTGCACCGGTGGCGTTATTCTTACCTTTCCTTGACTTTTTCCTGGATATGATTCCCGGGCGTGTGTCCTCGGCCCTTGTCTGTTCGATTCCATGTCATTTATGATGACAGATGCCCACTGGCAATTTCCCTCTATGACCGTGACTTATTTCTTCTCTGGACCTCAAGAATCTCACAATGTTCCATATATCATGAAAATCAAGCTATTCATAATTTTCAATCGAGCCTGTAGGCAAGAAATGCGTGCGCAGTAGTTGTACGGAGTAGTCGCTTCAATAGAGGACGAGCTTCATGGCAATGGAAGGCAACTCTGGGCGACGTGGGAGCTCTCCTATTGGCGGACTTGCTGTATCTCATACATAAAATTACCCCCGTACATTGTGGGAAACCTCTCAGTGTAACGGTACCATTACCGGCGCTAGTATCAATCAGGAAACCGCGATCGTGGCCTCAACTCCGCAACTTTAGTCCTTCGGACCTCTCCCCTTCATCCCCCAACCTGCCCTTCCTTCTTTGCCTTCCTCCTTGTCTTTCTCTCTTAATATTTTCCGTCAATTATCTCACAATGGTATGTTGGTTTCCTCATAAACCTCAATTGATCCCCCAATTGGCACTCTCCAAGCCAATGCCACATCACCTTACTCGACGAACCTCCTTTTCACATCATCAATGCCTGCTTCCAGCTAACACTCATCTCTCCTTCAACGATAGGCCTCTCCTCGTCCTGCGTCTCCTCTCACCTCCGGTGCCGAGTCTGGCCCTGACTCCAAGTCCGCCGGTGCCGTCGCCGCCTCTGGCTCATCCATCAACCGTCCTTCCTCTCCCACTCCCCCCGGCGGTCCTCGTGCTGCCATGCGCCGCCGCGCCGCCGCCGACCACAAGGAATCTCTGCGTAATGCTCGCCCAGCCTCTACTCGCTCCGCTGGTGCAGGTGGCTCGTCCGGCACCATGCTGAAGCTCTACACCGACGAGAGCCCCGGTCTGCGTGTTGACCCCGTTGTTGTGCTCGTCCTGAGTCTGGGCTTCATCTTCTCCGTTGTCGGCCTCCACGGTAAGCATAATTCCACCTATTCAATGTACGGCCGTAACAATTGAAGCGCTGACCAATTTATTACAGTTATCGCCAAGATCACCCGCAAGTTCTCCGCATAAGCGAGTCTCCCATCAACTATCTTAAATCCACAAAAACTATGGCCTTGCGCCTCAACTCTCGACTGTTTGCGTGACACTGCCGCCCTCATTTACAACTCTTTCTCCTATACCCCGTGACAACTTAGTCCTTTCGAAATCTGGTCGGTGGTGGCGCAGGGGATTTCCAGTTTTGGCCATGCTGGTGCGATCCCATTTTCTCGACATATGTGGTGTTTTGTTTTATCTCATTTGGCGGTGCTTCTACGGATGAGCGAGCACGAGAAGACCTATCCGCTGTATAGGTCGGGCTGGGTGCATTGAGCCACTGATTCGAGTCTTTCTCTCGGTCTATAACGGGGTTCGCGCTAGTATAAGCTGCGGTGGCCCTGCGTGGACCGAGGGTATTCGGGTGGCGAGGTGTCATCTGGCGTTGTCTGTACCATAATATCCAGAAACAATTTCTCTTGCATTGAAATTCTAATGGGTACAAAGTACCACCTAGATCAGGGCGAGAACAAGCACAATGCCCCACTTCAGGTTCTTCTTCCTCATTCACATCCAATTTGATTATGACCGGCGAGAATTCATGAGCTACATAACCCTATGGCGGCGCCGTATGATTTCGGAATGCCAACTCCTGCCGAATTTACCACGGCTACTGTTGCTTTCACAGTAACATCTAGAGAATTTGTGAGAACCCTCTACCTTATACGTCTTCTGTGGGCTCTTAAAAAGCGGGCCTTTCAAGAAACGTTATCATATATGGTGATACCTAGTACATACCTAGTTCTAGAGGGGAACTACTTACACCGGGTGATATATCTCGTGAGTGATTAGGCATTCGTCGTAGAAGTCGACGTACCAACAAGGTGAAATCCATTGACTGACTGATATGTAAAAGTTTGGCCAACCGGCCGCTAAGTACTGCAGGAGTAGTCAAGGAAGATCTCTACCTAGACATAAATGAGACTAAAACTACAAGCCATGAAATAGATGTCTGTTTGTCTTGCAGGGCTTCACGTAGGGATTTGGATGGTGTTTCAAATGTCACCGTTCGCCGTTGGAGCCCGTGGCTAAAACATACAGCCCCCGACCTTAATCAAAAATTTTAATCGAGAGGGCGTGGATGGTTCTTGCTGGGTAAACGGCTGATCATGGCATAGTCCTTTCATGCAGTAATGTTTCTCTTGCTGTTATTCTCATTGCATCCCGGGGACGCCGAATGCCAACACTGAGGCCACGCTGGTTCTGGAACAAGTGAATTTCGAATAAGAATGGCCATCGTCAAATAGAGTACATCATCCATACATAGTTTGCTGTCGGAATTTTGGTGAATTTGGCAAGATGAATGTATCAGAGAGCTCTCCTTTACTCGAGTTTGCCTACCCATACGAATAGAGCTCTTGCCAGGCGCTCCTCAGGGTCAATCTGCGGGAACAGGCTTTTATACCAGAATGAGAATAAGCTCCACGCTACTCTTTGCAGCCGCAGTAGTGGCCAAGACAATCTCGGTCACTGGTTCGGCTCCAGGGTTTGCACACGGAGTCACAGGAGGTGGAGACGCGACACCTATCTATCCCACCAACACATCTCATTTGATTGAGCTGCTAGGCTCTGATGAACCGCAGGTCATCATTCTCAACAGAACATACGACTTTATTGGGACCGAAGGGACGACCCAGGGGACCATCTGCAAGTCATGGGGATCTTTCAAAGATGGATGCCAGGCCATCATCGATACCGGGCCAGGATGTGGCAATGCCAAATCAGAGTCCTATGAATGGGATACGGCCGGAGTCACAGGAATTCATGTGCACTCGAATAAGACAGTCATTGGGGTCGAGAACAAGGGCATTCTTCTTGGCAAAGGATTGAGAATGGTTGATGTTTCCAATATCATCGTCCAGATTATTATGATCACGAACTTGAATCCCAAGATTGTCTGAGGTGGTGATGCTTTTGTGCTCTCTGGGACTTCGAGGATCTGGATTGATCACGTCACGGTTCGTCAAGCTCTCGGTATCAACCTGCCCCACCTACACATACTGACTCGACTGCTACTAGACCCAATATACCGGCCGTGTGCACTACTCCTTTGGCTTTGAACCCAGCTGCCTTGTCACAATCTCCAACAGCTTTGTGAACGGCGCAACCAATTACTCTACCTCGTGTGATGGGCAAACATACTGGGAACTCGAGCTGGTCGGGAAAAATGACCAAACCACATTCTCAAGGTAGTATCTTCAAGGAGTGTCAAGAGACCACGCATCGCTGATGTCCAACATCTAGACAACTACGTATACCGCACATCCGGCCGCAGCCCAGCACTAAGCGGCAGCACACTATTCCACGCCGTCAATAGCGTCTTCGAGAACAACAACGGCCACGCCATTGAAGGCACTGACAATGGCCAAGGTCTCTTTGAGGGATGTGTGTTCAACAATATCAGCCAGATCGTCGTCGATGATTTCGTGGGGCAGCTGTTCAGCTCGCCCAGTGCTAGTGTGAATAAAGTGTGCCGGCCCTAACTTATCTTGGAAGAGATTGTATGACTAATATTCAGACGAACGATGGGCCTAGCTTCGCTAAGACCGACACTGGTTTCTTCTGGAACTTCACGGAGCTCAATATTGTGAGGGCGAGTGCAGCTAGGAGAAGTGTGCCAATCAGTGCTGGGAACACACTTCAGAGTGGGTCATTTTGAAGAGTAACTTAGAAGGTTGGGACTGATAGTAAGTGGAATAATGGATGTATCTCCGCGGATTTGATAATTTATAGGATTGGCTGGATTATCTAGGTAACTTATAGACCTGATGGACCGCTTAGTAGACTTTGATTGTCATAGTTAATTGACTCTGATGGTACTGGCTAATAACATCTGTGATCTAGCTAGATTGATTGGAAAGGCCCGATATATCATAAATCCAGCCTGGCGCGAATCGCGCCAGCCAAGAAGTACGGACTCTGGCCTCTCCGGAGCGTTTGGAGAAAGACGGAATCGGTAATCATGGAGACAAGCACATGTTATATAATCTGTTTAGGTTTTGCATCTGAGTCTCACGCCAGATAGAAAACGCCCTCTTCACGCAAAAATGAGTCTCCAACTTTCAACTAACCCCCAAAGAGGGCTTATCATGGGCAATTGATCCCTACACGAGAGGTGATTGGCCCATCGCCGTCGCGTGCCTTATCTCGTCAACTGGCAGCCAATCATAATCAGTTCCTGCCTCAGGCCACTCGAGGGTCCGATAAGCCCATACTCACCAACGAAGTCCACTCGATCAACAGGAACACTTACACACTTTCTATCCCTTGTATTTGAGCCATCATCCATGTGGTGTTTGTCTGGCCCCAGTGCCCCACTAGCGGCGCCCCCCGATTCCCCAACCCTGGCAGCGAGCAACAAGCCCAAGCCATTACGAGAGCAATGCCATCCTTATCGCGCCTCTCAATTGCGGGTCGTATCTCGCTATCTAAGCTCAGAGTCTCCATACGTTTCTTTCCGGGGTGGACGCGTGCGATTTCGGAGCTATTGCTATCTTAGTCTTGCTGGAGAGGCAAGATGAGCGTTACTCGGGACGTATATCAATGCGTTCCGCGCCGTGGAATGCTGGATTTTTGTCATCTATAATCACATTGTTTCAGTTGCAATCTCTGTGATACCTTGAATCTGCAACTATTCTACAAGCCTCTAGGACTTTTGCCAGCCATTATATCGACAATAGTCAAGTCCAGCTCAAGGTTCCCTTTTTTACTTACTTCCATTGCCTCTGTCGGCGGGCTATCGACCGCAACTTTATTACCATGGCGGAAGGGGTGGTCCACTTTGAAGCGCCCTTGTCACAGGGCTTTGGGTATGGCATTATCCTTGGCTTGGGATTTGCCTTTGCTCTGGCAATGATCTTCATCACATGGGCATTGAAACGGTAAGTAGTGTCTCTGTGTATCCATATCTTTCGGCTTTGGTCAACTAACAACTCTCCACAATGCTAGCTACCAAAATGAAGTTCAAACATCGGAAATGTTCTCCACGGCAGGCCGGTCCGTCAAGTCGGGTCTGGTGGCCGCTGCAGTCGTGAGTAGTTGGACTTGGGCAGCAACCCTTCTCCAGTCCTCTGCCGTAGCATACAAATATGGAATCTCGGGCCCATTCTTCTACGCATCAGGTGAGTGTTTAAGATAACCGGGTATATGATGAAGCTCGAATGGATCAAAACTAACTCGATGCAAACTAGGCGCAACGGTCCAAATCCTTCTCTTCGCAACCATCGCCATCGAGCTCAAGCGCCGGGCCCCGAATGCTCACACCTTCCTCGAGGTCATTCGCGCACGCTACGGCACCACCGTCCACGTCGTCTTCATCATATTCTGCCTCATGACCAACATTCTTGTCACGGCTATGCTGCTCACCGGTGGATCGGCCGTCATGACATCCCTGACGGGAGTACCCACTGCTGCTGCGTGCTTCCTGCTCCCCATTGGTGTCGTTCTATATACCCTGTTCGGCGGTATCAAGGCCACTTTCATCACGGATTACATGCACACCGTGGTAATCTTGGTCGTGATCTTCCTGTTCGCATTCTCAGCATATGCCACGAACGCCGAACTCGGCTCTCCGGGCAAAATGTACGATGCCCTCGTCGCAGCGGCCAAGGCGCATCCCGTCGAGGGTAATGCCGAAGGCAGCTACCTCACGATGCGATCCAAGGAAGGTGGCATCTTTTGGATCATCAACTTGATTGGAAACTTTGGTACTGTCTTCCTCGATAACGGTTACTACAACAAGGCCATCGCTGCAAGCCCCGTCCATGCCTTCCCCGGCTATGTCATCGGTGGACTTTGCTGGTTCGCCATCCCCTGGCTGTGCGCTAGCACTATGGGTATCTCTGCGCTGGCGCTTGAGGGCTCTCAGCGTATGAGTAGCAACGATGTGACGGCTGGTCTGGTCCTTCCTTTTGCGGCTGTCAAGCTGCTTGGCTATAGCGGTGCCGTTGCGACGACGTTGATGATCTTCATGGCGGTGACATCGGCATTTTCGGCGCAATTGATTGCCGTCTCTTCGATCTGGACCTACGACATTTACCAGGCTTATATTGATCCCGCTGCCAAGGGCAAGAAGCTCGTCTATATCTCGCACGTGTCTTGTGTCGTCTACGCCATCATCATGGCCGGCTTTGCTACTGGACTGTACTATGCTGGTATCGGTATGGGATACCTGTATCTCCTCATGGGTGTTATCATCTCATCTGCCGTGTTCCCGGGTGCCATGACCCTGCTGTGGAAGGGCCAGAACTGGATTGCCGCCGCTGCATCGCCGCCTCTCGGTCTGGCAGTGTCGTTGATTGCCTGGCTGGTGACCGCAAAGAAGGAATACGGTAGCTTGACCGTGGATTCAACCGGTGCCAAGTGAGTAGTCCCTCCAATCCATATACCATCCAAGTTACCATTTACTAACTTAATCCTTCCAGCTACCCCATGCTCGCAGGCAACGTCGCCGCCCTCCTCAGCCCAGTCATCTTCGTCCCCATCCTAACCCTCATCTTCGGCTCTCAAAACTACGACTACGAATCCATGCGCGCAATCCGCAAAGTCGACGACACAGACGTTGCCGCTGCAGCCCACGTCGACCTCGAACTCATCCCGGGCGAAGGCACAGGTCCCGCCGCAGCCGACTCCGAAGAAGAAACCCGCAAACTCAACCGCGCGGCGCTGTACTCGCGCACCCTGACCATCTTCATGACCTTCGCCCTGCTGATTCTCTGGCCGATCCCGATGTACGGGTCCTCGTACGTGTTCAGCAAGAAGTTCTTCACGGGGTGGGTTGTTGTGGGTCTGCTTTGGTTGTTTTGTACGTTGTTTGGGGTGGTTGTTTTCCCGCTTTATGAGGGGCGGGAGAGCATTGTGCGTGTTGTGAGAGTAAAAAAATAAAAATACATAACAATGATTTATTTATAATTTCTGCATCTCCAATACCAGGAAATGATAAGTTGATAT
>JAXQJV010000282.1:0-32661 GCA_037042255.1 Penicillium sp. PG106-07D | reverse complement strand
GGTGGAATACCTTCCTTATCTTGGATTTTAGACTTAACAGCATCAATAGAGTCACTAGATTCAACTTCTAAAGTGATGCGATGTCGTGGCCGTTGTCGTTGACGACTTGCAGGAGGTCAAGCCAGAAGTCGAAGTGGGAGGCTACGGCGGCGATGGCGAAGCCGCCTCCTGTGGTTATACCGGGTGCAGATTAGCTTTCGGCTGGAAGGGTTGTATGGGGTTTTTTTCTCCCCGGTGTGAGATCGGGTTACACGGTGCACATGGCGAGGACATAGCTGGGGATTTGTATAGTAATGTTTGATATGGACGTACCGTGGTAGTAAATAATCACGTTCTTTGCATTCTTGTTGCCCAGCCAGTATCCCTCAGTGCCGTGGGGGAGGTCAACTACCTCAGGCTGGAGGCCTCGACGCCGCATCACTGCGTGATAAGTCTGTGGCGTGGTCGGGTCAATGTACCTGTAAAAGCATCGAGCTTGTTAGCGTACAATTCCATGTCCTTCTCTAATCCTCGCCTATTAGTAGGCCACTTAAGGTAAAATCGACATACTGCTTCTGACGAATGGAGATTCGGTTGCACAATTTCCGAATAGCCGCAGCAGTGACATGATGGCTATACTTCTTCGGGCTGCTCTTGCCGCGCAAGAAACCAGTGATAGCTGCGTACAGCGCGCTCACCACCACAGAGGCATGGGCGAAAGGGAGATCAACCTTCTCCCAGAAGCCTAGCTCGGGCACCTGCACGACGTTTTTGGATTCAGGCATGATGACGGTTTGTGGAATCTCAGGTTGATCCAAGAGTGATATCGAAAACCTGGAGTTTAAAGAGGGAGCTTGAAGACTTGACTAGCAGCTCTCAGAAAGGGATTCCCCGCTTTTCTGGGGATGGAGAAACTCCCCACCTTTTGCCTCGGTCTCGGACCCTCGGTTGCTTCTGTGGGGCCGACTCTTTGCCGTTGACGCCATGATGGACGATAATAATGGGCACTACCTCGTCTCTGATTTGCGAATTGAGCGGAGGATGGTGGAAAAGGTCAAGCTCGTAGCTCGGGGCGCCTTACGCAACCCAGAGGACATGTAGAGAAGCTCTGTGCGAAGTACCCCGACTGGCGACCTCGCAGATATGCTGACCAAGCAAAAGCTACCCGTACCAGGACAACAGTCTGCAAAAACCGTCAAGATTTCCAGCTCAACAATTGTCATAAGCTTAGCCGGATCCTTATGGAAACACATTGATTGTTGAAGTTTAACGCTGTCCAGCATAGCGGGAAAACCTGGACTACCTACCAGATGCTTTCCAACGAGAGTACATCTCAATCTACGCAATGTACCAGGTGATCGATGTCAACAGCCATATGCAGCCGCTGGTAATCTGACCCTTGGCAGTGTCCAGTTTGAAAGTAATGGAAGCTTCATCGAGTCAATTGAGATTAGGTTGTATTTTAAGGTTGGTAAGGCACTCAGCGACGCCTCGATGACAGCTTGAGCTGAAGCGTAGCGACTGCCAGGTCCGATATCGAATCTACGTAAGTCGCAGGCAATATCCACCAGGTATAGATCAAAAAGATGAAGTATCTTGTCATTCAGCGATTGCATAATTCGTGTATTGTGTGTGAAGTGCTAATAAGATCTAGTCATAGGCTACGACATCAACCTCGACACATCCAGCTTTCATCGAGACTAATCACAGGTTCGCACTCAAATTGGCGCGGCCTATTGATAATCTCGAATTAGAAACCGGAGCACTTAGTGTCCATTGACCATATCTTCCTTACCAGTCAGCTCGCAAAACGCCTTGTATGTCGTAAATACATCATCCTCGCCCTCTCCATTGCCAGTGTTCTCAATGATGCACTCGGCCGTAGCTCCAACAAAGAAGACGTAGCCCTCCTTGACCTCCTCGGTCTTGTTGCCGACGGTGATCCGACCCTTGCCACGGGTGCAGATGAGAATGCTGGGACCATCGACGGGGTCAAAGGTCACCTTTGCACCTGCACGGTTCAAATCCGTCTTGACCACACTGAACTCTTCAATTGGGGGGTCATACAACATGCACG
Organism: Penicillium sp. PG106-07D; assembly: GCA_037042255.1. Classification (NCBI taxonomy): domain Eukaryota; kingdom Fungi; phylum Ascomycota; class Eurotiomycetes; order Eurotiales; family Aspergillaceae; genus Penicillium; species Penicillium sp. PG106-07D. Next base: position 30,605 of record JAXQJV010000282.1, on the reverse strand, counting down.
AGGAGGCGCTCGAGTATGCAGTGGCATTGAGGATAGCATACGGATAGTCGGTGGGTGCCAGCTTCTGCTCCTCAATGGGGGCGTACGAGTACGTCAACATTTTGGTAAGAGTATCGACGTCCTTGAACTTGGGCGTGAAGCCAGCGCGGACGACGTTGTCAGACGAAGCCATGCACTCGATGATATCTCCCGAGACGTAGGCGTGAATATCGTCGGCCTTGAGGAACATGGCCTCACCAGGCGACAGCTTGATGAAGTTGAGGAAGAAGAAAACAAATGAGCCGATATCGTTGGGGAATTGTCCGTCCAATCGGCGAATGACGGCAGCCAGTTCATCGGGATTGGTAGGGTTGGTCGCAACTTCGCCGGGCAGGGTGCCAAAGCTGGCAGGCGAGTTTTCTGCTAGTGCGACTAGCTCTTTTGAGGCTGTCTCAATGTTCTCGGGCGTAGACTCCATCAGCGTTGTGAATAACGCGCGAAGCGCATCCTTGTTTCGCTGCACAACAGCCTCATCGTCCGAGTCTTCGTTGCCCTTGACAATCTCTTCAAAGTCACTGGCGGCTCGCGAGCCGACGAGCTTGCGAAGGGGCTCGATAGCCTGGAGGAAGTGGGTGATCTCGGCCAAGGGACGGAAACCGCAAAGACCCTCAAAGGGCGTGATGGCAATGGTCATCTCGGGCTTGTGGTTGTCATCTGTGAGTGAAAGTCTGGGTCAGTCACATCTTCAAATCGATGGAATTGCTTCCATGAACAAGCGTACCAGGGTAGTTGCGCGGGTCTCGCGCATGGAGCTTCTCGGCCAGCTTCTTGTTGGGGTGGGCTTGGATGCTCAGGGCCTTGCGAATGGAGAGCACCTTGAAGAGAAAGGGCAGTCGTCCGCCATAGCGCTCACTGATTTCCGTCGACATCAAGGCCTGGTTATCTTGGACGAGATCGAGGAGGGTTCGCTGGGTCTCGACATCCTTGGAAGGTAGAGAGGGGTGGGTGCCCATCCACAGCTGCGAATTCGGTCAGCATGTTCACGGCATAGCTCCTCCCTTCAAAGAGCATCCTAGAGTGTAATGTATACCTCCGCATATGGCTTCTCAGCCTCGATCGCAAAGTCTGGGGCTGCCGTTGTGGCGGCATATCGTGCTGCTGCCGACTCTTGGCCGACCTTGCCTATGACGATGTTCAGTGCGGGGCATTCAATGTTAGTATTGATCTGAACCTACCCCAGTCGTAGCTGTTGACGCCTAGAAATTGGGGAATCAGCGAATATGCATACAGAAAAGACCACTTGAAGCTTACCGCACTGCAATCGAAGCAATGGAATCTGCATTTTGGAGGATGTGTTTTGGAAAAAGATGAGGGGGCGCGTAACTGGTTTTCTATTACGCAGAATGTCCCCGCCAAGACTCTCGGTGAGGGCAATCCAAGTCAGGGTCCGTGGCTAACAAGGGTTCTGGAATTGACAGCACCGACAGTTTAATACTTAAAGGGGAAGTCCAGATTAGTGTTACTGATGTTGCTTTATACCGACAAACCGACGAACAGAACATCCCCGAATCGGTCACGCTTCACACATGCTTAATTCCAACTTCCGCAACCGTCGCCCAAGCCACCGCCCCAGGCGAGTTCTAGTTTTCTACTGGATTCGGACTGGAGCTTATAGACAACCAGACGGATTTCTTGATTCTTGTATTTTGAATAAACAAAAAAACTTAAATTGCAGACAAGTCCGGGGCACTGCAGACCGGGATGCATCTTTTGCCCGGAGAACGGGGGGTATCGTACGGAGGGCTTCGTCCAAAATTGTAAGTCCAAATTCCAGTAGTACATTGTGCAGTGCAACGCGATCGTTCCGCGACGCCAAGAATTAGACGCGCGGGTAGTCGACCGCCTTGGGCTTATCGCCGTCGCATCCCTCCGCTCTCCAGCTCGACTGACAGTCCTCCAAGTATCCGCATCGCAAAGTCCTTCGCTTCTATCGGTGCTTGACAGATCTATCGCATCTGATAATTCCCCAGTTTGACAAAAAATGTCCCGAAATCGCCCACGACCCCGAGACAATGGGCTCGGCAACAACGAGGAGATGGAGCTCTGGACCCGGATTTGCCAGGACATTCGCAAGTCCAAAGAGAAGTTTGACCAGCAAGCATCGCTGGCAGTGCAGATCAAGACGTTGGTCGAAAAGATCAGTCGCGAGGGCAACAGTAAGGATATCTCCCTATCTGGGTGCTAGAGCGACATAGCTCGGCCGTGCGGGGACAACGCCCCGAACACCCAACGACATGACGCATTGGGATGACCATAGCTAATGTTCAATTTGAATAGAACCTACGATGTCGGAGCATGACCAACTCGATACATGGCTACGGCAAAGCCAGAAGCTCAGCGAAGAAGAACGCTCAATCATGATGGACGAGCCCTGTGACGTGATCAAGAACCTGGAGCTGCTGACTGCACTCCGCAAAGCGTCCGAAGCAGAAGCTCCACCCAACCGATCATCCGCTCTCAATAAGTCCCGTAAGAAACGAAGTGAGATCGAGAGCTCGGCGACTGACTCGCCGAGTGCTTCGGGGGTGGACAAAATGAGTCGCTCCAAGGGTGGGGTTCCTCGCAGCACGAGTGTGTCGAGCAACCAAGCGCGCGATGGTCGCAGTGATGGAGTTGCGGTCAAGACTGAAGAGGGATCCGAAGGGACAAAAGGCACTATGGCTGAGCGCAGCGGCTTGCTCGTAGTTGGAGCATTGGTCGTCTTCAAGCATAACAAGAACAAGCAGGGAGTAGAAGGCGAGGGTATCCAGTGCATCATCAAGAATATCTCCGGGGACGGGCATAAGAAAAGGTACGTCTTTCCTATGCCGGAGTGTCTAAAGCTTCATATTATACCTGCAGCTAACGCGGCTGGCGTAGGTGGTATGACGTCCAAGACCCAGAACCCAATGAGAACGGCGAGGAGGGTGCTGTCTTTAGGACTACTGCCTCGTCTCTCATCCCTATTCCCCAAGCTGGAGCCCCGTTGCCATCGTTCCCCGTTGGCAAGCAGGTCCTCGCGCGATACCCCGACACGACCACATTCTATCGGGCAGAGGTAATGGGATCCAAGAAAGATACCTACCGACTCAAGTTTGAAGGAGAGGAAGACGACAAGGAGATGGAGACTGAGCGAAGATTTGTCCTGGATATTCCTAACAAATAGATCGGAGGGCCGATCAGCGATACTTCGATGATCTGATGAGATAATGATACCCTTAGCGAGGCGCTACTTGGAGTTTGAGGAATCCCCAGCATCTAAACAGGATACGTGCTGGTGCTGGGTGTTACCTCTTTGAATATCAAATAAAATTACTATTTCAAATATCTCGAGGGACTTTGTCTTTCTTCAATTCCGTCATATCAATAATTTTAGACGACTGAAATGTATGGTCTGATGTACCTGACAGACTGTGGAAACCACATCGCGCTTATCGGACCCTCGCATAAGCGATGGAATCTGCTAGAGTAAGCAGTGACAGCGCAATGACTCAGCCGCCCCTCATCCATCCGGGGCCGAGGGAATGATAATTGACGCCATGCGAGTCTCGGTGCCACCGCACTAACTGCCGACAGACTTCCTTGGATGCCATTTTCACCTTGAGCCCTATACTTCACGCATTGAAATTGACCCTCCGAGTACTCTTTCAATAGCCATCCACCTCGCCAACCGTCGCAATGGCGAATCTCCCGGCTCACGCCTCGCCCAAGCTCGCCCCGCATACTCCTGACGTGACCGACCGACCGGACGATCTCGCCGATGATGCGAGTCAAGGAAGTGGTATCGCGACAGGCGAACAGACTCCGGCCCTACCGAACTCGATTCTTTCGCCCGCATTCACCCCGCCCGCGACTCCCGGCGGCACACTGAACTTGACTTCCAACCCCACACAGTACTTGCATGAGACCCAAGCAGCGAGTCTTCGACACCAGGGAGAACACAAGAAAGCACCGAAGCTGCTCGAACAGCTGCCCAATGTGGAATGCATTGTTCGCGCCCGCATCCCAACCACCAACGGTGCGGAGATGTTCCTGCATCTTTACCATAACGACATTGACAATAAGGAGCACTTGGCTATCGTCTTTGGATGCAATATTCGCAGTCGGAGCTTAGATCGTGTCCGGCCTGGTGAAACCGAGATGGACCGCATGATCCGAGGCGCATATGTTGGCAAATTGCATCCTGGGAGAACCAGCAGCTGGGAAGATGATGACAAAAGCGCGGCCAAGTCGAATCCACGCATAGAACCACCGCTGGTTCGGATCCATTCAGAGTGCTATACGGGTGAGACAGCATGGTCAGCTCGCTGCGACTGTGGTGAGCAGCTGGACGAGGCTGCGCGGTTGATGTCATTCCCCATCGAAGATATCTCGTCGAATGCCCCGCCGGGGGCGCAGTCCTTGCGGTCACAATCCGCTGGAGGAGTGATTATCTATTTACGACAAGAGGGCCGAGGTATTGGCTTGGGTGAGAAGTTGAAGGCATACAATCTACAAGATCTGGGATCCGACACTGTCGAGGCCAACCTGTTGCTGCGCCACCCGGCCGATGCCCGCAGTTATGGCTTGGCTACGGCGATGCTGATGGACCTTGGCTGTGGCGCAGATGTGAATCCTGATGGCGTACGCCTGCTTACGAACAACCCTGATAAGGTGCGGGCGATTGAGGGACCGAACCGCGAGGTTCGGGTGAAGGAACGTGTTCCCATGATCCCCTTAGCTTGGCGGACGGGCGGAGAACGCGGCATCAAAAGTTCCGAAATTGAAGGCTATTTGAGGACGAAGGTTAGTCTTTTCTCCGAAGATACTCCCACGACGGTATCAGGGGGCTTGCGGGTCCCCGCCCGTTGAACATCGGGACAATTGAACAGCCGCTGACAGGGCGATTTGCTTGGCAGATTTCCAAAATGGGCCATATGATTCAATAATCTTCCAGACTCTGTCCGCTTATCAAGTTTGCTGAGCTCGCTTTCGTTCCGTTTCTCGCTCTCGTGTCCGTGATCTTTCGCCGACATTTCAACCTAGTTTCAGTATCTAATGGAGTTGGTGGATTTTCCTGGTTCTTTATTCGGGACACACACCCTTGTACACATGATCGACCCGACATGACCATTCTTTCTTCATTGTTGTCTTTATATATTCTTGCATAGTTCTGCTCGGATGACCTGGCCGTGTACATGAATCCTTTTTCCACTATGGGATATATATGCGATTGGTGTATGAATCTTACCGTGGTGACGAACCTCCATTGACCATGCCCTACCCATTCCCCGGAAATCAGATGCCTGATGGATCCCTCTTTTTATGCCAGCAATGCTTCGCTCGCAAACTCTACCCAATACCCATAAATTGCTAGATTACCTACCTCTGAATGATGCAGCCTGCAATCCTGCGTGTCTCTGATCTGTGGAGAGGTGGAGCTTTCTCGCGTGTCTGAGCCTCCCTTCAACCTTGAACTCCACCGATCATGGTTGCCCATGACTCGTTGCGGATTGCGCCAATGGGCGCCATTCTTGCTCTTGGTCAACCGCCTCACGGCTATCGGACCCGGATGAATTCGGGAAATAGACTTCGGCACGGTTATTAGAGTTGTCAGGAAATACGCTGGTGTACGACGATTATTGATGAATTCGGTAAAAGGTGGTTCCCAACTTTCCATCCATTTTCAAGGTTGCGGGGAATGGCTGGGCCTCGAGTTGCCGAAAAGAAAGCCAACCGCTGGATGAAGCTGACTCTTGAGTCTGCAGGGCCCAAATCTTTGGGACCGACCCAGCGGACGCTCTCCACCCCCCCAAGTTGCCCTTCACCCAACGACAGTTGTTTTGGATGCTGGTTCCTGTGCAGGTGGACTCGAGCTAGTCGCTCATTCTGAATTCCCATCCCCTTCCCCCCCCTACCCTTCCCTAATAAACCCCGTCTCTTCCCTCCCTTCCGTGGATGGCTCTTGTTAATTGCAACCTTTGCAAGCGCGTCTGTATGAGGCGATGACCAACCGCGCAGTGAGCGGTTCGATCAATTATGCGGCGCCTTCGCCGATCGAAGGCAGGATCGAGGGCATCTCATGTCCAACCACCACCATTCCCAAGACGGAAGATTCACCCGTGCCCTCCCGGTCAACCTCCCTAGGCGCAGACGGCCCTGGCACAGATACCATCGACAGCAATGGGCCGACGAGCGCGGGGCGGAAGCGGAAGCTGAACAGCACCTCATCCAGAGGCGTGGCCAACCTCACCCCGGATCAATTGGCCAAGAAGCGTGCGAATGACCGCCAGGCGCAGCGGGCCATTCGCGAGCGCACCAAGTCTCATATTGAGGCCTTGGAACGACAGGTACGGGATCTCGCATCGCAGAAGCCGGTGTTGGACCTGCAGGCTGCCCTTCAACACAATGAGCGCATCCGGTCGGAGAACAGGGAGCTCCGCCAAGGGCTCAAATCGGTCAAGGACATTATACAACCTTTGCTGACCAGGCCAGAGGCCACAGGTAGAGCCCACAGCTTGGTAGATTTCTTGGACTACTGACTGACATGAACAGATATCCCTTCCTTCCTCTCCCAACCGAGATCCGTCCCGCCATCATCCCATACCCCTCCTTTCCCCGAGACCGACCCTTTAAGCACAATCAACCAGGCTGCAGCGCAGAACGAGAGGCTATACGCGGAGTCTGTGACCAGCCTTGACACACCCTCTCCAACACAGACCGGATCGGCTTCAGGCAGTCGACGCAATAGTCAAAATGGAGGCCTGCAGCCCGCTTCATTCCGTGCCGCGCTGGAGTCCCAGCGTCACACTATCGCCCATGGGCTAGAACTAGGGATGGAGGAGCGGCTAGGTTTCAACTTCCTTCTTGAGCCTTCGCAGAACGTTCCCAAAGTCGACCAGCTTCGGCGTAGCAACTCAGAGAACTTCCGCTGCTCCCAGCCGTCGCCATCACCACTTTATATGCAACCGTTGAACCACCCTGCCGATCAAATCCCGGCATACGCGACTCCCGTTCGGAATTCTGGACCTACATGCACTCTGGACAGCATATTGCTCGACTTCCTCCACAATCGGCAGCGCGAAGCTGCGGAAGGCATCCCGCGGCAGAAGCTCGTAGGACCACCCTACCCAAGTGTCTCTTCGCTCTTGAACCCAGAGAAGAGTGCACAATCACACCCCCTCTCCAAAGTATTTACAGACATTCTACGCACGTTCCCCGATATCTCCTCCCTTCCTGTACAGGTCGCCGTGCTTTACACAATGTTTCTCTTGATGCGCTGGCAGATCTATCCGACGCAAGAGAACTATGATCGACTCCCCGAGTGGATCACCCCCCGTCCAACACAGCTACTCCACACCCATCCCCCATGGATGGACTATATTCCCTGGCCTCGAATGCGAGACCGACTCGTAACGTCTCACCGTGACTATCCGTTCGAGAATTGGTTCGGCCCCTTCACGCGGGGAATGGACGTGAATTGGCCTTACGAAGCCACAGACTGCTTGCTGTCCGCCGGCGACTCAGACGAGCTGATCATCAACCCAGTCTTTGAGCGCCACATGCGGAACCTCAACAATTGGTCGCTGGGGCCGCTCTTTGCAGAAGCGTACCCGGGGTTGGTGGATACTACGCGAATCAGACCGGAGCCGGGTAAACAGCATCTCTCGACTCCAATATAGTTGGCCTTGCGTTCTTGGACCAAGCTGGACTCGGTCTGTTTTCGGGCATATGATTGTCACCTGTGCATGGTGCTGGTATCGATAAACTTTTTTAATGGTCTTTTTTATATGGAATTTACAAATGGTTCAATCAGCATGGATGGGTAGGATGGGCGGAGTGATAGCGGGCTGGTTATTGGTCTTGCCATTTGAAAATTGATCACAATGCTAGACGAGGGATATCATAGATCATCAATATTACTCTATCGTACTGGCATAAATTTCTCATACTCAAACAGAGAAAGTCTACTCTTGTCGACTCTTCTCATTCCAGAACGGTAGCCCGGCTTGTTGCCGCAAGACTCCGTACATGGAGCTGCTGTCAAGGCACTCCCCAGCATACTCGCGGGCAGCCTCCATGTTCTTTCGGGCCAGCTCAAGAGCCGGAAGTTTGACACCCTTCTCCTCGGCCATCGACATGGCGTGCCTGGCATCTTTGATCGCCAGCGAGACGCCGAACCCGGGGCGGGCATCCAGAGGCGGTGCATAAGCACCACTCGTCAATCTAGTCCGCATTAGCATCTGGTAGTGGCAGTGCATCAGTTTTGAGCTCAAAATACCTCTTAGAATATCCCCCAGCTACGGGACCAAAGGCCTCCCCAATCAACTCTTCCATAGGGCCGGTCCCTAGACCGGTCTTTTCGGCGAAAACCTGGGCTTCGCCAACCGCTTCCATCATGTTCACGGTAACGATGTTGCTGCCATCTTATGTTAGCTAATTCTCAAGTTTCTCACAACGCAGCCGATGCCAAAACATACCCAGCAATCTTTAACAACGAAGACTTCGTAGCATCCTCGCCACACTCAATCACCTTCCTCCCCATAACATCCTGAATAAGCGGCTTAACCACCTCCGTCGCATCCTTAGGACCACCAATCGCAAACACCAACTTCCCATCAACAGCAATTGGATTCCCGCCGAAGACTGGTGCTGCAACGTACGAGGCTTCCTTAGCCTTGAGCTGGGCCACGGCCGAGCTCACCGTCTCCGGGTGCACAGTCGAGCAGTCTACGAAGATCTTATCTTTGAGGGAATGTCCCGAGCCAACGGCGGACGAGATTAGGTTTTGCAAAACGGAGTCATTGGAGACCTGGCCGTACGATTAGCAAAGCCTGGACGTTCGGTCTTGACGGGCACTTGGCGCTCCGTGCGTCATGCGTACCATAGTGAAGATGATTCCACAGCGGGATACGAGCTTGTCGAAGCTAGGCTCGGGGATACCACCGAGGGTCTGAAGTGGGCTGCCGCGAGACAGTGTGCGGTTGGAGTAGAGTAGGCTCAGGGCCTTTTTGGCGGCTAGGTGCCGTTGTAGGTTGTTGGCCATGGCGAGGCCCATGGAGCCGAGGCCATACTGGGCATTTGTTAGCTTGGGTCTATATCAAGTGGTGGGTTAGTAAATGAGGTCTATTTAGTTTTTACTTACCCAGCCGATCTGAGTCATTGTATGTGTGGGATCGTGGATAGTTGCTAATGGTCGGGAAGGGCCGCGTCGTTGTCAGACGATTCAGCTTATGATAGAGCTTATGGCAATGGCTGCGAAACTTCGTGAAGGAGCTGCCAGGTTGACAGATCGTGATCAGTCAATCAACAGCGGGTGAAAGCTGCTTTTCCTGCTTCAATGCAGGAGTGAAGAGGGCGGAGCCTGATTCTTTTCCCGAGGGCATCGGAATCGGCCGATAGGAGGCATCGATATCGACCAAAAAGGCTAGTCCTTTGCTTGCACTGATTGATTAACAATTGATCTCTCGGGCCGATTTCTATCCTTTCGGATGTAATTGAATCTAAGCATTCCTTCAACAAGCTAATTCCTCCATAGGGGCTAGACTGCATGTGAACCTGATAGTTAGGTGCAGGATGACCGCCCACGGATCCTAAGGAGCCTTAGGCTGCCACTTCATAGAATCGCCCAACAAAACGAACAAGCCGCCGGATTGTTCGTTCATCGAGTCACATAGGCACTTCAATTATTCCACATGTGCCCATCTTGATATTTTCAGCTCAGAATGGACCACCGCTGTTGACACAGTAACGTTATGTAACGCACGAAACTCACACCCCATTGCGCCTCAAGTGCGGGGAGCGGAAGAGGTACGGTACGGTCACGTAAATAACGATGATGATGCCCAGGCGACAGTAGGAACTCAACTTACCGACATCAACTCCAACCCCAACTCCTCCACCTCCGCGCCCGACGCTCCTCCAATTGCCTTTGCCTTGGAGAGAAGTGCATTGAACAGAATTTTGACCGCGCTTGATTTCCACAACTCTCCATCATGGCGGATGTCCCCATTGGTACCTACCCATCCCCCCCCCACAACCGCGTGTCACTCCCAGCTCCCCCAAGCTAACAGACTGTAGTGCTCGATGGAGGAACCGGTTTCCTCAAGGTCGGCTATGCTGGCCAGGTATGTCGCACGCCGATTCACAACGATTGGAGTCATCATTGACTCATTCGCTTTACCTAGAACTTCCCAGAGCACCAGTTCCCCTCGATAGTGGGGCGGCCCATCTTGCGAACGGAGGAGCAGGCTGGTGACATTGTGGTGAAGGATATCATGTGTGGAGAGGAGGCCGCTGCCGCACGATCGATGCTCCAGATCAGCTACCCGGTACGTCTGGCCTTGGATAGGACTCTCGTGCCCTCGCTGGCGAATACCCCGCCCCCTCCCTCTCCGCAGGACAGACAGGAACGTGCTGCTGACAGTGAGGCCCCTTGCGGGGATGGTTCAGATGGAAAACGGTATTGTCAAGAAGTGGGATGACATGCAACATCTGTGGAATTACACCTTTTACGACAAGATGAAGATCGATCCTACGGGACGGAAGATCCTCCTCACAGAGCCGCCGATGAACCCGCTCAAGAACCGTGAGAAGATGGCCGAGGTCATGCTGGAAGGATACAACTTCGGAGGTGTTTATGTGGCGATCCAGGCGGTGCTGGCACTGTATGCCCAGGGTATGGAAGAATGGCTTCGGCGGGATAGCTCCGCAGGTCGGGAGACATGGATGTGCTGATGGGATTGTTTTTAGGTCTGAGCAGTGGTGTGGTTGTGGACTCTGGTGACGGTGTGACACATGTTATCCCCGTTTACGAGTCAACCGTGTTGAACCACCACATTAAGCGATTGGATGTGGCCGGCCGCGATGTCACCCGAAACCTGATTGCCCTCCTCCTGCGTCGCGGCTATGCGCTGAACCGAACCGCCGATTTCGAGACCGTCCGCCAGATCAAGGAGAAGCTCTGCTACGTTTCGTACGATCTCGAGTTGGACAAGAAGCTGTCCGAGGATACCACTGTTTTGGTCGAGTCTTACACCCTCCCTGACGGCCGTGTCATTCGTGTCGGCAGTGAGCGATTCGAGGCCCCCGAATGTCTCTTCCAGCCTCATCTGGTGGATGTTGATCAGCCCGGTATGGCGGAGATGCTCTTCAACACCATCCAAGGCACCGATGTCGATATTCGATCCAGTCTATACAAGGCCATTGTGCTTAGCGGTGGTAGCAGCATGTACCCTGGTCTGCCCTCCCGCTTGGAGAAGGAACTGAAGCAGCTCTGGCTCACCCGGGTGTTGGGCGGTAACCCGGAGCGTCTGAACGTACGTTTACAAGAATATAAAGCAGATAAAATGAGTCGCTTACACAACTAACACCTTTGCAGAAATTCAAAGTCCGCATTGAGGATCCCCCACGCCGGAGGCACATGGTCTTCCTCGGTGGTGCTGTCCTCGCAAACCTGGTAGGTTATTGCGATCCATTTCCGCTGCCCACCGGATCAGACGCTAATCTTCGCAACAATAGATCGCCGACAAGGAAGACATGTGGGTATCCAAGCAGGAGTGGGAGGAACAAGGTGCTCGTGCGCTGGCCAAGCTCGGCCCCCGGTAAAGCAAAGCGATATGTACTTAGGCGGTTATTCATTCTGGTTTGATTCGTTTCCTTCCGCTTCGCACTCTTCCCGCATCGTCTGCAAGCCGTGTCGTGTCGTGCGATTCCCACGTCCCAATTCCTTATTTCCTTCCTCCTGACCCACCTTGTCGATATCCTTCCCAACAATCACGTTGTCTTTCGTGTCTACTGCCTCCGATATAGTATTCTGCCTAGACTGGTCCGGTGTGGGTGGGTCTGGGGCTGTGACTGAGAAGAAAGAGATAAATTATTTTTTGATTTATTGGGCCTTGTAGGACAGTGTCTGGACACCTTTTTTGCCGCACACTTATTCTGACTGAATAACATGAATTTACCTGGAAATGTATTGTTTTGTGACTCCAAGATTGGTCAATGATGTTTATGACGCTGGTATCCAGATGCCTGGGCGTTTGCGGTCGTCCACCAAGGTCAGCACGGTCGACCAGGTGAAGTCTTTTTAGTTTGAGACCGACAGCCCATTACTCTCATCTCATTTCTTGATATGAACAAGTTTGAAGATGATTTTATTGATTATAACACAAAGGATGAATCAAAGAGTTATGCCGGAGCCATGGATTAAGGAAGACGATGTGTATAAAACTTTGCGCTGATTCGGTCCATCATATACCTGATTTCAACCCCTTAGACTACCCATGCGTCAGAAATTAGGTACCTCAGGTGGTAGTGGAATGTTTTCAAGTGCCCGAAGGCGTTCTTGCTTACGCTAAGAAGGGTATTTTCCTGGCAGCTCTTCCAAATACTTTATTCCAAATCATCAGCCCAAGTGGGGCTAGGGCAACTTCGTCGAAGTTGATGCTCAGCCTCATAGCTGGCTACTCAAAATCCTCGAGTAGGAGCAAGTCGAAATCCCGACCAGAGTCTTGAAAGAGTGATAATGAGGCTTTTGGAAGAATACGCTCCAATCCATTTTGTGTAAAACCATTCCGTCAAGTACGGCCATCCTTTTCTCTGATAATTATCTTGCGCAATCGATGATATGCGAAACAATACGACTCAACTCGACCCCCGAGCCACAGGCCTCAGAGTTCGAAGAGCACACGCAAAATCTAGAAATGGTTGCCTCAGATGCAAACAGCAACGAAAGATGGTGCGTTATTCATCTCCCTACGACAAATTCGCCTTTCCCCTTCTGATTTGATTATTTAGTGCGACAAAGGCCCAGTTGCTCCAGATGTGCCAACCGTGGATACAGTTGTCGGTATCCTAGTGTTGGAAGTGATTCTATCTCATCAGACGAGCAGGAAATTCTAGATAGATTGACTCCCGGTCTCAACGCACTCATCCCAAGTCCCGCACGGGCTTTGAATAGCTTACCATGGCCGATCACACCTACAGCTGACCGCCTCTCAATATCTGACACTCTGCCGTGCATCTTTTATGATGCCTCTCTTCTTCCTCTTTCTCCACATTCAAACGTACATGAAAATCGGGGAACATCAAGCGCACAAGCTGCGATGTTTCTTAACACTACCGAATTCGATCTCTTGAGCAATTACCTCTCACACACCAGCAAAACAGTCCCCTTCGACGCTCTGGATCTATACGCTCTTTCCATAAGGATTCCAAATTCCAAACCTCGCGTTCCGCAGCAAACCTGTGATGTCATCTTTGATAGCATTGGCAGCGACATGCAAGTCTCATGACATTGTCAAGCAAAGCAAAGCACCCGTGGACGGCCAGACCTTAGTCGAGGTGCAGGGGCTACCTGAGCTTGCAGAAAGCTATCACAGGTCTTCTCTTCGATACATCCAAGCCACTGTGGTCCATTCAGATTGGCACGATGAAGTGCTTGCAAACGCTGCGTTGGTGGTCTTGTATGCCTTGGCCAGTCACTCTTATCAGATTACACCTCGTGAGTTCAACAAAACAAACAGGCCAGTACCTGCCAGATGCGGTGCTTCCACAACACTCACAGCTGATCTCATTTAGCCGGGCAGCCCACGTGGCCTCGACTGCAGTCCTTAACGACGTTATTGGGGCTTCGAATAAACCCAACGCTTCAAGGGCCGGAACAGAAACTCCTTCGCAAATACCTCCAGATATACCAGATATAGATCTCAGCGACAGGGAAATCTTATCACCGCAAAACGGCCCATTGGAGGATACGGAGCGCCTGTTCCTTTCTCTAGTCGCGTCTACGTATGTTCAAGCGTTTGGCAAGCTATCAGAGAGGGCCAATTCTTTAGCAGCTCGACTTGTAAGAAGAGAATCTCCAAATCAAGACTGGCGAGAGCTTGATGCATGTCTCCAAGCTTTGCATATCCTGAGGAAACACGCATTCACTGCTCTCTCTCGGAGAAAGGAGAGTGAAACCTCAACAGACCCTGGCGATAAGCCTCTGTCATTTGAACGACAAGGCATGGTCTCAACCTGGGTTGCAAAATACATGATTAGCGTGACATCAATGAAAGCACCGCGGGGGCTTCGACGAACCATCATGTCTTTTTCAAACGAGGCCCCGTCCGGGTTTCTCCATATCATCCAGTCAATACCCCACCTACCTCCCACACACACGAGTACCACCCATGGTCAAATGGCGCGAGGCGCGCTCAGGATCGCGATCCCCCCACTTGATGCGACGCAACTACTCGCTATGGACAATTTTTGGCCATTGGCCTCTGCTCGTCATTCTACTGGACGGGATCTGGTGGACTTGTGACATTGGAGAGTGGGAGTTGGGACAGATCGTGTCATTGAAGATGGCTCAGAACTATTTTCGTAGTCTGGGGGATGATAAAGTAACGTGGTGGCCCAAAAGCATGTATATGATTTAAGCTGGAACAGAGATAATCTGGCTAGACTAGACTCATCGAAAAATAATCAGCTCCAACCTCCCCGTTGCCATCGTCCTGGCTCGCCCGGCCGAGGCCGCACCTCGCCCAATCCTTGAGCGCTCAACACCCGCGCTCTGTTTGACATCTCAGCTGCGACTTGCCGATACGTAAGTCCGAAGACACCCTCTCAATGACACTATTCTGATAATCGGCTTGTCAGGTGCTGCCGACCGCTACCAGCTCCTACCGAAAGATGAAGACTTTGTCTTTGACTTCAACAAAAACGAATATCCGTTGGCCAACCGCAAGAGCTTCCCTGCGCTTGTTGGCACCGGTGCCTCTTTCAGTCTCTCGCGGTTGCCAGGTATGATCACTATCACCTCATTAGCTTTGTTAGATACTGATAACCGCCCTACAGGATGTAGGGATGTAGCATGAGCTTCGTCCATCTTCACCCTCGTGCGACCGAGCTCTTTGCCATCACCTCAGGCCGGGTACTCTCCGAAATGGTACCCGAAGCAGGGCTGCTTGACTCCAATGGCAAACAGCGAGTCATCCGCAATGAAATCAGCCAGGGCATGTTGACCATCTATCCGGCTGGTTCTTTCCACATGCAGGTGAATCCGGACTGTGAGCCAGCCCATTATACGGCAGCCTTCACATCGGAGGACTTTGGAATCTCGTTGGTCGCGGACCAGACTTTTGCCTTTAGCGATGATGTTATCGGGGCTACATTTGGCCAGAGCATTGCGGGTGAAGACATTGACAAAGTGAGACCTGCTATCCCGGGAAATGTGTGGATCAAGGTCGAGGAGTGTTTGAGCAAATATGGGAAGCCGAAGCGTCAGGTCTGATCAACTTGGCATTTAGCGTCAAGCAATCCCCTCATCGGCCGGAGGCCAACAGTACAACATGATGGTCACTCAGATCGCTTGTCAGTGGCATATGTACGTGCAGGATAGTATAGAAAGTATCTAGATCTCAATAGGAATTTGGATATCTCCATGAAAGCTACTTGGATTTCTTGGCGAGAGCGAGACTAATAGGCTGGCAGAGATGCCGGCCTGCTGTCACGCTTGATGAGGGATGGACGGACCCACCCTCTTTCCGCATTGGGCAGGAATCTTCAGAAAATCTTGAATTTCATAGATCCATCCAGATATTACAAGACGTCACGCTGACGAGAATCTTCTCGGTCGTTGATATCAGACTCTCGGAACGCCATTATCAAGTTAAGTGATTTTCGCGTGCCAAAAGGAAGCTGGAAATAAAAACGGCTCCTTTCGCATGCCCTGCATTAACAATTCATCTGATTGACCACTTAACTGCCGACTAGAATCTTCGTCCTTTCACCCTTCTCCAACTGATCCTTTCCAAGCTCCTACGTGTGCAAAATTAGCAAAAATGCACAAGTCGACTGAAAGAGGCGCTCGGGGACCTCAGTCCCAGTTCCAGCCAGGTAGGCTCACAGACACCGTTCGAAGAAAATCAAATTGCTAACTCTGATTAGGCCACGAGGTCCCCATTCAACATCAAGAGCAGCCTGGCCTGCAGAGCGAAATGGAAGATCCAAAGCCTACGTCCACAAAACTCCCGACCGAGGACAACGGATATCAGACATACAAGGCGGCTGGCAAGCTTCAGGGAAAACGCGCCATTATCACGGGCGGAGACTCGGGTATCGGGCGAGCTGTCGCTATCCTGTTCGCCATGGAGGGGGCTACAAGCCTTATTACGTATTTACCCGAGGAAGAGTCTGATGCGAAAGAGACCAAGCGACGCGTCGAGGAACTGGGACAGCATATCCACCTTCTCGCCGTCGATCTGCGGGATAAGAAGAACTGCCAAAAGGTAGTCGATACTGCTCTTCAAACCATGGGTGGTATCGACGTACTGGTGAATAACCATGGGTACCAAAATATGGTCGAGGATATCAAGGATCTGGATGAGTAAGTTACACGGGTTGCGTGGACCTTTGGTCACGACACTCACGTATTTCACAGTGATCAATGGGAGCGTACATTCGACACGAATATCCACCCCTTCTTCTATCTCTCGAAGTATGCACTTCCTCATATGAAGAACGGCTCAACGATCATCAACTGCGCTTCGGTGAACGCTTACATCGGTCGGCCGGATCTGCTGGACTATACATCTACAAAGGGAGCAATTGTGGCGTTCACCAGAGGTCTGTCAAACCAGCAGATCAAGAACGGTATTCGAGTAAACTGTGTCTGCCCTGGGCCCGGTATGTCAAGTGATCTCTCATGGCAGGATTCTCTACTAATGCACATGCAGTCTGGACCCCGCTCATTCCAGCTACTATGAACACTTCGGCGATGGAGCAGTTTAGTGGATGCCCAATGGGTCGCCCAGGCCAGCCTAGCGAGATTGCAACATGTTTTGTATTCCTTGCTAGCCAGGATAGCAGCTTCATTTCTGGCCAATCTCTGCATCCGAATGGCGGTGTTGTTCTGAATGGCTGAAGGAAAAGAATAGATAGCTCGAAAAGCAATACTTCACGATCAGCTCGTCAAGACACGCGGGTTCACGATACATTTCGATACTGTAGACCCCATGATCCACTCCTTGAATTACTTTGAATGGGCATAAAGTTATTTTCTGCCATAAGCGATGCTACCATAATATGTTTCCAACGAACCGTGGAGCTGTCAATCGAAGCTGGATGCACAATTGACTTCACTATGACGTAATCTGTGCCAAACGTCGCAAATTTCTAGAACATCCGGACGGAAGATTGACAAGACATTTTATGCTCCAGCAGTCGAATCTCGCCTTTTATGGATTGCGTCTCGGGTGTATATCCGCTGTAGGTGATGACAGGGCCATATTGATCTCTCGGCCGTCATCGTGAAATAGCCACAGAGTCTTAGATCAATATTTTCTACAATTGTACCCAAAAACCTGAAAAGAGCATCATGGCAGCAATCTTGAAGAAAATTATCTTGTAGGGGGCTGTCAGGGTCATTGATGACTGCAAGCCTGTTTCGAGCTCTCTGCTTGTTCGACTGTCCAGACCTTGTCCTGTGTCGTGTCTACTGCAAATATTGTCCGATTGATCGCCTGAGCTTAATCGACTAGTTAAAACTCTCGGTCTTTCTCCGAAAATTGAGATCCTAGGCCGACGTCACGCTGCGCGCTCATTGTAAATAATCAAGTATAAAGGCCCATGAAGTACTGCACCCGCAAAACCTGATTGTCCCTCAATTAGCAGGTTCAGAATAGCCAGTCGACAAAAATGATCAGGTCCAAGACTCCGAGGCTAACTACTGTCATGATGAAGTCAGGGTTCCCGACGCAGCAGCGGTCATTGTGGGGCCGAGCCACCTTCCCTGTCAAACATTCTACAGTCCCGCCACTCAAAAGGGACAGCCGGGGCCAGAAGGTTGATATAAGAACTTCTCCTAGGATTTTACGCGACTCTTGCTGACACTTACCCTGAAAACTTCTAGCTCAGTTCAACTTTGACACGTACCAACATGTCTTCCCAAAACAATAATGCAAGCTTCACGCTTGAGAACCTCTTCGGCATGAAGGGCAAGGGTACGTGCCGTGCAAAACTACTTCGAAATTGTGGAATCTCAATTGAACCTTGCTAACGATTGAACAGTTGCCCTCATCACCGGTGGTGGATCGGGCATTGGCTTGATGGCCACTCAAGCCCTCGCAGTTAACGGTGCCAAGGTCTACATCACCGGCCGCACAAAAGAAAAGCTCGACCGTGTGGTGGAACTCTACTCGAAGGACATTCCCGGCGAGATTATTGCGATTCCCGCCGACATTACTTCAAAGGAGTCAATCCAGAAGCTCGTCGATGAACTCTCGTCCAAGGAATCCAAGCTGGATATCCTCATCAACAATGCCGGCATTAGCTCTACCTCACAGAACACCGACCAGGAAGATCCCAAAGACCTCCAAAAAGAGCTCTTCCACAACACGGGCAAAATCAGTGAGTGGGAGGATGTCATGCGGACTAACGTGATGCAACTGTTCTTCGTCACCACCGCTTTCCTCCCCTTGCTCAGCAAGAGCACCGAGAATCAACGTGCATGGTCCAGCACCGTGATCAACATTACTTCCATTTCTGGCATTATCAAGGCGTCGCAGCATCATTTTGCCTACAATGCAAGCAAGGCTGCTGCCATCCACCTCACCAAGATGCTTGCGCACGAGATCGCCGATTCGGGTCTGAAGATTCGAGTGAACAACATTGCTCCCGGAGTGTTCCCGTCAGAAATGACCGCCAAGGAGAGCGATGAAACGCAAAAGAGCTCTCTTCCCAAAGAGAAGTATGAGAGCAAGGTTCCCGCTGGTCGCCCCGGAAAAGATGAAGACATGGCCGGCGCTGTGCTCTTCGCTGCTTCGAACCAATACCTGAATGGGCAGACCGTTGTCGTCGACGGTGGCTATGTGCTAGCAACTGGATCGATTTAAGAAGAGACTGGACCTTGAGCTACCTAGTCGATATAAAACTATTTACGGGCAAAATGCCAGAATATGTATTCTCTTAAATGTCATACTGTCAGGATTGATAGTTCACCGTTCCTTTTAGGGTAGAACGCCCTGGTACACAACCACTGGGCATGGATAAGCTCGCCGCAATTCTTAATCATTATTCCTAGTCTATCTTACAGCTTGGTTTATCCTTCATGTTTCGTGAAGCTATCAAGCGGCTTATACTCTCCCGGCCGAGGCTGAACCTAAAAGCATGGCGACCATCCACCAACTACGGTAAGCCTGACTAAAATATTACCTGATCCACATAAGCTTCCCGGCTTGATCTTCTCTCCAACGACGACAAACTAACAAGATCGATATTCCCAAGAAATAAAGGATTTCCGAGGCATTGAACTCCAATTTCTACCTTTTCAAACGCATTACTTGATGCGAGTACAAACCTCCCTCTTCCACATCCATTTCACTCGGCCGCGAACACCCCGATATAGACAAGCTATTCATCTCCCTTGAAAGTCCCCACCTACAATCATGGCTCTAGCAACCGAGCAAACCCGTCGCAGCTACCAGTCCGACCCAGAGCAATCACTGGCATACGAAATGTCGCCCATCAAACCAGCCATCCAACCCTTCGCCGGAAGAATCGGCGGAAACCAGGAAATAGTCGTTGATCGCAGCGACCCCCAAAATGCAGATTTGCTCAAGAAAATCCCCGATGCGGCTCCTCTCATGTCGTTCCGCGAAGGGACCGACTTGCGTGGCTTCTTGGATCTGGATCTCTGGCGCTTTGGGTTTATTGAGATGATAGGTAGGGCCACAGACTAGCCCGTTCTTCGTATGGGAGCGAAACGTCAGCAGTAAAGCTACTGATCCCCATTTGTACCAGGTACTATGCTCATGGTCTTCGTGACGGTCTGGGTCTCTGTGCGTCCCTCAGGGTCAACGAGTGCCGTGCCATCCTCGGCTTCGGGCGTCTTCTCGACGACAGCATTCCTCGGACCTCTATTCGGCGGGATCAGTAATTGGTTCTTCCTAACTCTATTCATCTTCTCCTTCTCCAACGTCAGCGGTAGTCACCTCAACCCGACAATCTCGGTGGCGACCTTTTTCGCGCGTCTGATCTCGTTCCCGCGAATGGTCATCTACGTACTCTGCCAGACACTCGGCGGTACCATTGCTGGATTGATTCTCCGCAAGGCGTACGGGTCTAGAGATTTTACGTGCGGGGGTTGTACGATTGATCAGTCGCTGGTACCTGTGGATGAAGCGTTCCTTTTGGAGTTCATGTTCAGTCTGATTCTCATATTTCTGTCATTTGGCGTGGGATTGGACCCGCGCCAGGGAAAGATATATGGAGCTGCGTTGTCGCCCTTTCTGGTTGGGATGGTACTTGGCACGTTGAGCTGGGCCTCTGCATATGTGCGAAGGGGGTTTGCTGGTGCTTGTGAGTGACTGCGAAGGAATGGGGTTAAACGGGAAAATTGGCTCACACTCTCTTGACAGCAATGAATCCTGCTCGATGCTTGGGTGTCTATGTTGCCACGTCTTTTCCAACTTATCATTGGATACATTGGGTAAGCCGATATAACTGGCATCCCCTGGCCTTGTGATCCGTATGCTCATCCCTATTCCAGATCGGGCCGATTGTTGCATCTGTGGCGCATGGGATTGTTTACTACGTTGTCCCTCCTTGGGGTCCTTGAGTCAAAGGGCGCGTTGTCCAGCGTTCAGCTCGATTGGAAGTTCATCAAAAGAGATCATGATATAGAGGAGAAACCGGTGAAGAATATAATCAATCAACTCATGTACATACATAACGTGACACCTTATTTAACACAAAAGAGGCCAATTCCAGCTGTCAATGCCTCGAATGGATCCTGAAACTTCTAGCCGTCAACTTTAA
Source organism: Penicillium sp. PG106-07D (assembly GCA_037042255.1). NCBI lineage: Eukaryota > Fungi > Ascomycota > Eurotiomycetes > Eurotiales > Aspergillaceae > Penicillium > Penicillium sp. PG106-07D. The sequence continues at coordinate 9,806 of JAXQJV010000282.1, read as the reverse complement.
CAAGCCTATGAGTTCAGACCTCTCGATGCGCGGCACTGGAATGAAGACATATGGACAGGTTGAGACAAAGAACCACCGAAAGTATATGCCTACTCGAGACTAGAAACAGAGCATATGTATGCGAAGCATAAATTACGGCTCAACAGCCCCGGGAGAAACGGCCAGAATAACCGCCAACGCCGCGATGATCAATGCAGCTGCCACAAATGCCGTCAATGCAACGCTTCCCCGGCTAGCAGGGAACTTGCCACGGATAATCCAATATTGACTTTCGAAATAACGATGGAAGCCTATTATCAGGATGAGGATGGCGACGCCGATGAACGTGGAGCCGAGAGGTTTGCCAACGCTGCGGAGGCGGGAGGAGGCCGAGGCGATATTGACGGAGGATGAGGAGAACTGAGCAGGGAGTATGTCGGGGTGTCCTGGAGATGTTACATCGAGGCCATACGCATTCGTTGAGACTGTTGAGGTGTTGAGACGGAAGAGCTGGGTGACAGCGATACCGATGGAGGCGAAGGCAAGAGATGTGCGCATCCAAGCTAAGAAGGTTCGCTCTATAAACTCAACTTAGATTTAAAGCTAGGTCGTGGGAGTCTGTTTGCCATACCCAAAGCCAGGTGATCACGCGCAACGCTGCCCTTGTTTTCCAGCTCCAGCGCCCCGAACCGATCTATAAACCGGCTATATCGGGACTGATGTGAGTCTTCGCGTTCGTTATATTGTTGGTTTGTGTTGCCGCCATTGCCGACATTGTCGGGTCCCGGCGTGCGCTGTTTATCACAGTTCTTTGGCCCGGACGCCGCGCTAGGTAGACTGGGTGCCTCCGTGGCCCCGTAGTTGCGCGTCGAGGCACTGGCCTCGTCAAAGACTGGGGTGGACTCGTTGGACTGCTGTCGGTGAGACCGTGGGGTCCCAGCATACTTCCGGGACGAAAAGCTTGAGTGGGACCGGCTGCTGCCGTAGGAAGATGACAGGCCGGAATCTACATGGGTGGGCGAGTGTGACGATGAATCGGGGATGTGTCTGGCTTCCGTAGTGTCGCGGGGACCTGTCGGAGACGTCGCCGCGAACTCAAAAGTGTTCATGATGGCGTGCTCATGCCCTAGGCGGTCACTTGATCAATCTGTCCAATAGCCAGTGTAGGATTAAGAGTCAATGCAGCACTGGGGCGCCAGGCACAATCGAGGGGCGCAGAACGAGGAATGTGCCCAGGTTGCGGGGGACTTTGGAGCCCTTAGTCGGGGGGTTGCGAGGAGTGGCCTTTCTGAGGCTATTGACCTGGTTCAGCTAAGTTCTCTGTCGATTTGGTCACCCTCCATTCAGCAAGCGGCCATCATGTGCTCGTATGAGTGAGACTGAGCGCAAAAAGCAACAAAAGACATCCGTCGATCGATGGTTCTTCTGGGGCGGGCGATCACATGCTCCACCACGCTACTCTCCTTTCGGCCAGCAGAGCCGCTCTGCGTTAATTGGGTAGCACGTCACCGCCCTCCTTTCCGCTTTCCACAGGACTCTCTGATGGATCTCCTTATCAGGCGGTGTGTATATCTCTATGATAGGTAGGATAGGTAGACAAGCATCGATGATGCGCCCGGCCTGTCCCACGGAAGATACCTGCTCCAACCTCTGTCTTTCCATACTATATTGCTCTACGATGTTACCCCAGCCATCCTGAGAGTGTTTTTTTTCCCAAGTTAGGCGGAGTATCTGCGTCCAGAAAATCCCCTGAGACCTCAATATATTACGGATTTCGACATATCCTCGTTACACAACAACATCCAACCCAAGGCTATCAATCTTAGCCACCTATTTGAACAGGACACATGAACGAAATAGAAAGTATTTGCAAAAGTTATCGAACGCGATTTCCCCATACACTCAAGGCTGCACAGGAGTCTGAGCCACTGACAAAAATGCATCACCCGCCCCGAAGTAGAGTAGCCACTTCCCCTTGAGTAATAATACTAACACATATCTAATCTATATTATCCAGGGCTAGTTGTGAAACCATACACATATAATAAGACTTACATNCTATACTACCTAATATTATTCAGGGCTCACTTTGAAACAATACATTTACTTTCATACTAACACTCTTGTCTCGTACAGTCTTCTTATCCCTATCTCGAAACAGTTCAAGAACATGTATGCTTTACATTCAAAATGAACGTCTCACCCATCAACGGTTATAGTTGTCACTAAGTGGCGGATCCTCCGTGGCTCATGTGGGTTTTGGTGAGGGAGGTTCCCCTTCAAGATCGTCGGGAGATCAGATACCAAGCTGGGGCAAGTTGAGACTGGACTACAAGTGGTAGGGGAATGAAGTACTCCAGTGTGCAGTGCATGTAATTTATTTATTTAATATTATTTATGTTGCTTTCTTGTACTTTGGGTCATTATTCACTCTCCTCCTCCCCTGCTTTCCCCTCCTTTGGCAAATCTCCACCAGTTGCCACCGTACGTTGTGCTCGGGTCGCCCCCCGCCGAAGCTCGCGGAGCTTCCATCTTAGCTTCCCCCCAACCTTGGGTTTCGGTCAACGTTCAACCTGACAGCCTCTGAAACCTTAACACTTGCGCAGTCTTTCTTTTCTCCTTTTCGACCTTCATCCCCCTGGTTGGCACTTCGCTCCAGAAGAAATCTCCCGACCTTGCACGACGGGACATGATGCAGCGTTGGTGAACGTCAACCGTTTTCGTCCGCTCGAAGGTCCGATCCAGGTACCACAGCCTGGTAGGAGGCCGCTTGTTGACGGGGCCAGTCCAGACTGAATTGTCGCAGCAGAGAGCAGCGCGTACACGCCCCGACCACGATAAATATAGGCATCGGTCGGCCTCTATCTTTCGCTCGTCCTGTCCCCTCAAGAAGACTGGGAAATTTTCGCGTTTCCTTTGCTGCTCGTCGTCGTCGAAGGAGCCCGGTGACGGCCGATTTGTTTTTGTTGAGGGACGTCATGGCGTCCGAGCGGAGTGCGGTTTACTGCACGGTTTGGCAATCCCCCTCCCCATCTTTCTTGCTCCGGAATCTGGTGCAATGCGTGCAGAATGGGAGGAATACTGATGGTTATTGCTTTGGCAGCTCCTGTTGAGCGATTCCTACCTGCCGGGTAAGCAATTGGTGCCTCGTGCGTTGGCCCGCGCTTTGATCTAATACTCGATCTCCAATATAGGTGCTATGGTCTTGGCCCATTCCTTGCGCGACAATGGCACAAAGGCGAAGCTGATCGTCCTGTACACACCGGACCGATTGCGAGAAGCAACCATCAACGAGTTAAAGGTATGTGGCGTCTGAAGTCAGAGAAATTGCATCATGTCAATTACCGGCAGCTAACTTGCATATGCTCCCGAAGACCGTCTACGATGAATTGATCCCGGTACCCCCATTCGTCAATGGCACGCCCGCGAACCTCTGGCTTATGGACCGTCCGGATCTCATCGCGACATTTACAAAAATCGAGCTTTGGCGCCTCACCCAATTTTCGCAGATCGTTTACATCGACTGCGACGTGGTGGCCATCCGCGCCCCGGACGAGCTGCTCGCGCTGGACGTCGACTTTGCTGCAGCGCCCGACGTCGGCTGGCCAGATTGCTTCAACAGCGGGATGATGGTGCTACGACCTAACCTGCAGGACTATTATGCGCTCAAGGCGCTGGCGGACCGGGGCATCAGCTTCGATGGCGCGGACCAGGGTCTACTGAATATGCACTTTCGGGACTGGCATAGGTTGAGCTTCACGTATAATTGTACGCCGAGTGCAAACTACCAGTACATTCCTGCATATAAGCATTTCCAGGGTTCAATCAGTTTGATTCATTTCATTGGGGCGCAGAAACCGTGGACTTTGCCGCGGCAAGTTGTGCCGCTGGAATCTCCGTATAACCAGTTGCTGAGACGGTGGTGGTCCATTTATGACAAGCATTATCGGCCGCCATATGTGAGTTTGGACTGCAATGCTCTGGCTCATTCGGGGCTGACGGTTTTTCAGGTGTCTACTTCCCACTCCGCGAGAAGTCATACGCCAAAGAAGGTTCATTTTGAGGAACAGTTTGAAGAGATAAACCACGAGCCAGCGAAGAATCTTCAACATTCCCAGTCTAGTGAACATGTCCCCGCAGGCTACCGTAGCGACCCTTCACACAATCATGAAAACGTGCCAGCTCCTGTACCAGTTGACCACCAAACAGAAGACACTGCCTGGCAGGGGCAGCTTGGCTATCAAGCACCTACTCACGATGTTCCTGAAACAGTACCGGAGATTAGTGCACCAGTGGTACCAGTACTGAGTACGGTCCCGCAGTATGTGCGTGGAGAAGAGCATGTTACGACATACATTCCGCCATTGCCATATGCTCCGATACAGGCTTTCCAAATCCAAAGAGATCAGAAAAGCCATCGTCAACATTTTGAAGCTCCTCCAGAGCATCAGCACCACCCGCAACCCCAAAGCTCGGGTCCACCAATTCATCATCCGCAGCCTATAGCACCCCCGCGATCGATCAATGAGCCCCGTCAACCTTCTCCTCCACCTGAGCCAGAAGTTCCATCTTTCGAAGCACCAAAGGCAGAATGGGATGCCTCACGGTAAGATTCATCTGGATGTGTTATTCAAAGGTTCGCTGCTTACACTTCAAAGAGAGCCACCGCCGCTGCATTCGAGACCAGAGGCAGCCAACCTCCAACACACAACATACACCATGTCCGAAGACACCGCACTGTTCCAGCCACCTCCTTCTTACCCCGAGGCTCCAAAAAACATGTACTATCAAGTTCCTTCCACCAAGCCAGAGCCACAGCGTATCACGCAACTATTCCCCTGGGAAACTCATGCGCCCAAACCCACCCGTGTATTTGCCCCAGAGCAACCTCTCTCAATAGCCTCACCAACAGAAGGACCTCTGCCAGCCCAGCCCAGCGAGTTACAACCTCCCTCTCACTCCGAGACATTGCCGCTCCGCGCCCCCTACGAGCCTTCCGCCGAGACTTGGGAGTCATACCGCCGCTCCAATGCGTGGGATGAGGACCCCGACATTCAGCGCTATATCGAGTCCATTCAACAGGCACGGCGCGCCCGCACACAGGTGATATCTGGCTCTAGCAACCCAAGCACGAGCACACGGTCCAGCCAAGACCTCTCAAGCTCATCCAACACGACCATGACGGGACCCTCCTCCGGCCACCGGCCCAGCATCATCCTCACCGACTTCCCTACCGAAGTCGAGCGGCCCAGCCTACCCGTGACGCCAGCGCCAATTCACCGCAACAGAGACGTCAGCGGCGACGGCGACGAGGACGATGCCGCGCTTCCTGCCGCCGAGGGGGTCCCGAGCCAGCAGGACTGGGTGGGTGTCACGGTTGATGCGTTTTCACAAGTGCTCCGAGCAACGTACTTATTGTGGCGATATACAGAATCCCCTGGCCAGTCTGGAAGAACTGCGCCGCCGGCAGTCCGAGGTTTTGGAGCATCCCGAGCGATTGGATGAGCGGCTTTCTGCGGTTGCAAGGGAGTCGCGGGCTTCGCGAGGGTAGGCCTTGCTTGTATCTCTCGAATCCCGCGGTAGCTAGGCAGTGGGCGGGGAGGTTCTTAGTTTCCTGATCTGGAGGTCTTGAGGATCGCCGGGTCTCCTGGCAATGATTCCACGGGAGAATTTTCAATTTTTCTTCTTCTCCTTGATTTTATGTTGTTGTCTCTATGATTTCCCCATTTTTCGACTTTTTTTTCTCCTTGTTCATTCTTGCTCTTGCTCCTGTGCTTGAGATATTAGGGCGTCTTTGCATCCGTCCAATTTCGCATTCTGTACATTGCATATGCATCAGCTCGTCCAATTAGTTGTCATTTTTTGCACTGCTGATCAAGAGCTTCCATTTCATCGCTGATCTTGTTCTTATTTCCGATACCTCCTTGTGGTGGATTAATACTCTCCACTCGCCATGCAACCATTGCAAATGCCGACTACATTGCCCGACCGGGATTCAGACCGTAGGCCCCGACAGGCTCTCACGGGGGTGGGATAATTACTCCCTAGCTCAGAGCTACCTTTACGTTAATTCTTCATCACGAATTACCAGCTATTAAGGGCAGACTAGCCGCGAGCTAAGGGCGGCCGAAGAACGACGGCGGCCGAAAAGACCAATGAGTGGGCCGAGAAGAAAAATTAGAAAGACGCTTATCTACGCCTTTAATTAACCTAAAATCCGTGTGGCGAACCGGTGAGAGAGAGAAGGGTGATCAATCTGGGATTCTGGACCCGGTCTGCTGAGCCAACCTGGTGAAATTTCAGAATGTCGCCGTGGCTAGCTGGAGCATGTTTGGTACCAACGAAGAAAATTGGATGCTGTGCCTGGGCCAGTGGCTTGATTGTTAAAGTTTTCTCTTTTCTCTTTCCTTCTTCTTTAGCCTTTTCGCTGTGGCTGGTCTCGTGACTCGGGACGGCAACGCTTTAAAGTCAAAAAAGTCTCGACGTCAAGATTACTAAAGGACGATTACCCCCAGGTACGCGTGTCGATTGCAGAGATTTACCGTGTGGCTTGGTAGGGGCTTGCGGTTTAGGGAAGGAAATTTTCAGCCGCATTCACTCTGTCTACTTGTCAGAACTTAGAAGCTATATTCTGGCCCGCGGCAGTATCGTCTGCTGGGCTGGTTTACCGCAGGCAGGAGGAATCACACGCATGGAAGGCTCGGAAGGCCTCCAAAGTTCCAAACACATGGAGTTTCTCCATAGACCGGGGAGTCTGGCCAGTCCTCCGAGGCCAAGGGCGATCTGTTGGGGGTTCATCCAAAGACACGCACCGTATCGACCCTCCCAGAGTCCCATCGCGGTCGAGCGCCCCGTTCTACCACCCCCCAGCCGGGCTAGCCCCAGTATCGTACGACCACTCTGCCGTTCTTCATAGGTACAATTCATCCCGGGATCCCGGGGGAGACGCCACAGTCTCACAGTTTTCCAGAAGTAACATCACATTAGTCAACGGGGTGACCTTTTCCATTACTCTACAGGATCCTCCATGCCCCGTTATAGTCTCCATTCCGGGTCGTTCATTGGCCGGCAATCCGAAGATCGGCCCGACGGGCAAGCCAGGCGCCAATGAGCGCCTCCCACGGAATGTTCGGCGGGGTCTTCCATGGGACCTTCGATGCCTCAATGCCAGAAATCTTCGAAACCATTAGTGCGGTGGCAGATTTGCCTCCCCGGGGGGGCAACATCGGCCCTTGCGGAGATTTGGGGCATACCGAAACTCAAATCTGGCGGACTGGTAGGCGGGCGAGATTTCTGTTATTAGGTGAATACCCCAGTCCTCTCCCCCGTCTTCTTTTCTTGTTCACGACTCCTCTTCTGCCTTTTCTTCCCCTCGTTTTATCTGTGCGAGTGCGAGTGCGAGTGCTTGTCTCGTTTTGTTGTACCTAGAGTCACGACTTGCAAGGCTGTGAACGAACGCGATTCTTTGTGCCTCCTCAGCGTTGATATTGTTCTGTTTCTTCCCTTGATTTTGCGGTTGCATTGATCGAGCGTCCAGTCAAGATGGATACCGTGACGTCCACGCCTCAGCCTCCGGCCTATCACAATGATAAGATTGGCGAGCAGAAGCACGCCCCTACCTTTGAGGAGGAGGGTGGTCTCAAGCATGGCGAGGTGGCCGATGCTTTTGGTAACGAGGAATATGCCGAGATCAAGTACAAGACCTTGAAGTGGTGGCAGTGTGGTCTGCTCATGATTTGCGAGTCTGTCTCGTTGGGTGTCCTGTCATTGCCCTCTGCTGTGGCTACTTTGGGCCTGGTACCGTGAGTATCCCAATGGTTGAGTGACTTGAAACCGTTTTCTTGCTAACATTTCTGTTCTACAGTGGTGTCATTTTGATCATTGGCCTGGGTCTGCTGGCCACCTATACTGGATATAACATTGGCCTGATGCGTGAGCGCTACCCGCACATCCAGAACCTAGCTGATGCCGGTGAGATCCTCCTGGGCCGTGTTGGCCGAGAGGTCTTCGGCGCCGGCCAGTTCCTCTTCTGCATCTTCGTCATGGGCAGCCACATCCTGACCTTCCGCGTCATGATGAACACCATCACCGATCACGGCACCTGCTCAATCGTCTTCAGTCTGGTCGGCATGCTCATCTCGCTCGTCCTGTCCATCCCCCGCACCATGCGCGGCATGACCTGGATCTCCTTCCTCTCCTTCCTCTCCATCTTTAGCGCCGTCATGATTACCATGATCTCCGTCAGCGTGGAAGAGCACCCCGGCCGCATCATCGAAGCCACCGTCGAGACCAACCTATACACCGCATTCCAAGCCGTCTCCAACATTGTCTTTGCCTACTGCGCCCACGTCGCCTTCTTCGGGCTAATCGCCGAAATGGAAACCCCCAAGGACTTCAAAAAGTCCCTCTTCATGCTGCAAGGCTTCGAAATCTGCCTCTATCTCACTGCCGCCGTCGTCATCTACTTCTACGTCGGCACAAACGTCGAGTCCCCCGCCCTGATCTCCGCCGGCCCGCTCATGAAGAAGGTCGCCTTTGGCATCGCCATCCCCACCATCGTCGGCGCCGGCGTCGTCAACGGCCACATCGGCCTGAAGTACATCTACTTCCGCCTCACCGCCAAGTCCGACCTGATGCACCAGCGCAGCTGGAAGTCCATCGGTCTCTGGCTCGGCCTCGGCGTCTCCTGCTGGGTCGTCGCTTGGATCATCGCCGAGGCTATCCCCGTCTTCAGCGACCTGAACAGCCTGATCAGTGCCCTGTTCGCTTCGTGGTTCAGCTACGGTTTGTCTGGTGTGTACTGGCTGCATCTGAACGCGGGTCAGTGGTTTGCCTCGCCGCGGAAGATTGCGTTGACTGTGCTCAATGTTGCGATTGTGTTCTTTGGGCTGGCGCTTTGCGTGTTGGGTTTGTACGCCTCTGGCACGGCTATTCATAATGATAATAGCAGTGCTAGCTTTAGCTGCTCGTCTAGCTAGGCGGGTTGTGTTTGATGTATATATTGTTTTTTTTTTTTGCGTGTTTGGATGTTTGATTTGCATCATTGCATATAGATAGCTTGGTTTTCTTTTTGGCATGGCATGACATGGCATGCGTTTCTATAGATTAGAGACTACACATACAATTATATCTTCATTGCAAAGAGCGCTTTTTACGGAAACTAGACTGGAAGTTGTGAGAACATTCTTACTGATTACTTCTAGAATACACAATGATCATAACACGGAAGGCTATAGAGAGAAGGTGGACCACAACATATTTCACTATGTAGTTCTATGGATGTGTTGCATCAGACATGAGGGCATACCAGCAAACCAGCCTGGCTGAGCAGACTTGGAGGTCCTTTGGGGGGTTCTGAACAGGGCTGTGGCCAACATTTGTCAGAGGGTGGGGGTTAGCACGCATCTTCCGAGAGCCCAACTCGCCTTTGAAGTATTTACTTATGGTAGCATATTATTAGGTAGCATTCACTGCCCTTTGCCCGAGCTCCGAAGTAAAGGTCGTGTGGTAATGGCCAGAACCACAACGGTTTCTACCCCTGAGATTCCAGTCTACAAGACGTGGAGAACCCCAACTGCCGCGATGATCCTGACCGGGAAAGTCCGGCTACTTACGGGTTTTTGTGTAAACTCATACCATGACATGTGTAATAATAATATTAATAATAATATAGGTTGCGGTGGGCTTTGAGATTAGCTATGTGGTCTGTTGCTAATATTCGGGCTGATATTGTCAATCTTTGAGTGGATCTTCGCAATCAAACCCTCGATGGTGTAGTTGGATATCACGTTCGGCTGTAATGGATCATCATATAACCGAAAGGTCAC